>JAZGTK010000162.1:7185-83567 GCA_036877625.1 Ambastaia sidthimunki
AGAGAAATTCTCAGCCTTGAGTATTTTGCTGCCACGACCGACTTATGGTCAAGCAGAACTGCGGAACCGTATTTGAGCTTGACAGTTCATTTTATTGACCGCGGGTTTGAGATGAAAAGCAAGCTTTTGCAAACTTCGTTTTTCCCACAAGACCATACAGCGGAGTTTAATTTAATTTAATTTTAATTATTTACCACAGCTAAGAAAAACTCTCCATTCTAAACCTGTTCGGTTTGTTTATTTTTCTTTATTTGTGGCTGTAATGTGCAATAAGAATACACAAGTGAATAAAAGTTCATTACCAAAGGAATAATCGTCATTATTAATCGTGATAAAAATTTTGAGCAAAATAATCATGATAATCATTTTTTCTGTTATCGTGCAGCCCTAACACATCCCACCCGCTAAAGAACATTGGACACGAAGTGCATTGCTTTGATGAAAAGTTGAATTTATTCAATGTTGAAGAACAGACAAAAAAAACAGATGTTTGTTTCACTTTTGAAATATTTACTTATGCACATATTGCACATAATTTTACTATCTTCATGTGACTGGTTTGAAAGCATGTGGCCTTATTTAGTCAAGTTACAATATATTTTAACTAGAGTGTATTGGAGTTGAGATGGCAGAAACGGTATGAACGAGGTGTTTGTCATGCTCTGTCATTTCTTGTGTTTTCTGTATGTATGTGTTTAAAGTGAAAGCTCTTCCTGTGTGCATTGCAGATTGTTTCCTTTTATTTGGGTTGTTTCCCTCAATCCCAACATGTCTTTGTCCTGGAAAGACTTCAGCAGATCATGCCAAACAACACTGAACTGGCAATGAGGTATCACAGTCCCTCTGGATGTTTCTCACTGGTTTTGTTTTCCTGCTTTATTGAAGCTGTAGGAATTTGTCTCTTTAATAGAGAAATCTTATCTTTTAAACTTATCTTATTAGGTGGCTTGTAAAAGCGTTTATTGTTATGTAGGTTGCTGTATCAAGAATGGAGGGATGGAAATATTGAACATTTTAAGTTACAAAGCCGAATGTTGTGCAGCACCATCCCAAACTGTCTGCCCATCTGGAAAATGTAAGTCAGAGCTTCAGACATTCTTAGATATGATGATGCTTATTAGCACATCTGTTATTTTAAAGTTTATTACTTTTACTAAATACTTCTAGTGTGGCCTGTTTGGGTAAAAAAAACTGTTAAAATAAAAAATCCTGTCGCGCACTGTTATGTTAGCATATTCCATATGTTATAAACTCATGGTGATGTAGATTGTCCTTAAAACTCAAAGTTAGTTTGCTGTAGGAGTTCAGCAGTGGACATGTGCCTTGCTGGTTGTTTCTCATTGTAAATTTTATTTGGAATCTGTTCTGTTCGTAGTGTTTTAGACTCCACTGCCCCGTGTGAAATGTCTTGGTACATTTAGAATACGTAATGGAGAAATTCAGTGTATCTGAACTTTGCTTGAACTTATTGAACTGCTGACGTTTTATTGATCTGGTTGAGACTGTGAATCAAATATTAAAGTGTGAAGACCAGGAGATAGCCAAACCCTTCTTCTTGATTGTGGTTATTTTACCACGGCACAAATACTTCAGCATGCATTTTCCGCAACCATGTTGTGTGATGGTGAATTTGATGTCTATTGATGTTGTATATTTCAGAGCCATCGCTGTTGAGAGGGAGCAGAGGCACAGAGCAGAGGTGAGCGTGGGCTCAAAGGTCTGCAGGGTTTGATCATATGCAAGCACTCAGATGTTGTCTGTGGAGAATGCAAATGTTGGTGAACTGACTTGTGTTGTGCTCTGCTGTGTTTGTGCAGGTTCAACATCTCTATCAGGCTGCGCTCCAGAAACTTCCGCAGTCTGCTGCTCTCTGGAAAGATGTAAATATCCCCTTGAACACACACACACTGTCCCACAGCTGTTTTAGGCTGATAAACTGCCTCATGACTCCTGTTTGTGTTTTCTTTCAAGTGTTTGCTGTTTGAAGCAGCTGAAGGAGGTAAAACTGACACACTGAAAAAAATTATTGACAAGTGCCAAGAGCTGGGAGTGAGTCTAAATGAGCCTTTAGGGTTAGAGCCGAAGCAAACAGAGTGACACCAGAACAAGAGTAATGCTCCATCAGAGCAGTCCAGACTCCCCCTGACACACACACGGTTCTTAGGTTAGACTAAAGCAAAGAAATCCAGTGAAGACTGAAAATTTCTGGGCCTGTACGTAAGTATGAATTTGAATCTGGTGATTCTTGTCACTTCCTTGTTGGTTTTGATTTGCTTGTTTCATTTTGTACACTAACACTTTTAATTTGTTTTATTTTCTTGAACGTTGCATCATAGTTGTTGGACTGTGACTGTTTTTAAGGTGGCTTCCTTCTCTAAGTAAACTTTTTCTCATGGTGTCTCAACCATGTCTCGTCAAGGATGACACTTTTTTTTTTTGAGAGTTTAAGGGCTCAGCACAAAGTTATTTTATTTATTTTCTTTCAATCGTGGATTGAATGGCTGTTAGCAGTATTCTGTGTCCCTGTATTGATGGAAACTCAACAGACTGCCAAAAGACCCTCAAACATCATCACACTGTTCATGTACTATTTTCTTTCACAAATAAAAAAAATCTGTGTGTGTGTGTGTGTGTGTGTGTGTACATACACATTATAAATGCAACCTAGTATATATGTGTATATTTATTGTGTGTATTTACACACACGCTCACACAGATTAAATTAACATTCTAATCTAAATCAGTTTCTTTCAATTTATAATTATTTATAATTGAACAACTTTTTTTTTATCTGAATCTGTTTTTCTTTCAATTTATAATTGAATCACATTTCTATTAAATTATTTTGTACCAACTTTAGAGTTGTGTGTTTATTATAAAATGACCTTCAGACCATTTGTCTGTATGGGGGAAAACTGCATACAAACATAAATCATTCTTTATCATAGAATGTTTTAAGTTGATCTTCCCTTGTATACTTTAACGTAACAGCTCATTTTCAGTTCAATTTTAATTTATTAGTTTGGTGCTTTTCGCAATACCATCTCTTTTAAAGTAGCTTTACAGAAATTTCATGTTATAAGACCTGAAATGTCTGTGTAAAAGTTTATATAAACTACAGTTGAAAGATATAAGATATAATTTTATATAAAGATATGATATATTACAGTATAAATTACAGTATTAACAAATGCATGGATTTGTTAAGATAAAATGACTGTGCATTTGTGATAATTATATTTGTGTCTCAATATTCACAAAAATGTACAAATATCACGATCTATTCTATGAGATTAAAAGATTCCATACATGCAATCACTAGTATTTTATTTTAAGACAATGTTGCAGTGATTTCCTTTTTTCAAAAATCAGCTTAAACCCAGCAAATCTTAACGTGCAGTTAAGTGATTAAAAAACAAGATGAATTGGCACCTCACACCAGGACTGTCACAGTATCGGATTTTCACTATAGTTACAATGGCCAAAATATTTTACAGTAACTATTTTTGCAGTATCAAACTTAAAGAGGTTAAAGTAAGAGAACGTTTTTTTAAGTACCCACTGGGGGTGGGGGGTTGTCTTAAGGCTGTAAGAGTTACAACTGGTTGGAGATAACTTCAGGTTTTGATGTGTGATTAATAAAGGAAGGGAGAGGTGATTTTCTCACACCAGATGCTCTTTCTCACTCTTGAATACATTCACAGTTTATTCCTTAATTTTACAATAATATTTAGAATGTCAGAAACAATTAATAATAGACTTTATAGATGGTTTGTTCTACTGTAATATATTGTTTTCTAGAGAAGTAATTAGTTGAGTCTGTTGAGTGTAAGACTGTTGCTATCAAGGTCTTATGGTTGTTGTGGTGACAAATCGGGCAGGATGGGTTTCCTGTCTGAGGATGAACTGCCAAACAGGCACAAATCAAGAGACAGAGGAAGAGTTTTATGATGCATCTCCTGAAAGAGAAAGACGTATGCCAAAGGGCAATAGACTTCAAAAAGACAATTTGTTATTGATTATATGATTATACAACGAGTTGTTTTGTGGTTTTGC
Organism: Ambastaia sidthimunki; assembly: GCA_036877625.1. Taxonomy (NCBI): domain Eukaryota; kingdom Metazoa; phylum Chordata; class Actinopteri; order Cypriniformes; family Botiidae; genus Ambastaia; species Ambastaia sidthimunki. The sequence continues at coordinate 11,242 of JAZGTK010000162.1, forward strand.
ATCCATGTGATTTCATATGACAGGTCAGTTTGTCCAGCAACTTTCTACAACTAAATTCAGACAAAACAAAAGTTTTATTTATTGGACCAGAACTGCACCAGCTGCCTATTAAGCATCATACCAGCATCACATTCTGTCTGTTATATTTCATAATTTTCATGTTTCCTTTTTTTATTATATGCAAAGCTGCTTTAAAACAATACAACAATGTAAAAAAGCGCTATATAAATACATTGATTTTAAATGTAGTTGTTTTAGTTTTTTTCAGTGATGCTTATTCTGTTTACATTGAGTCATGTATAACAGCTTTGTTTTTAGATAGACCAGAGACAATAGCACAACAGGCAAAAGGTCGGTCTTCATGTCTTCCTGTTGTGGGTGTAGCTTCCTTCAGTAAAGACGTGTTGTTTCACCTCCAGGTCAAACTACACTTCATATTTTATTGTTTTAATCTCATCAATAATCTTTACATGTTCCTGGAACAACATTCCTGTCAATTTAATATTGGGCTTAAAACTGCACAATTGTAGACATAACATAATTATGTTCCTTCAGCTAAAATAGCTATTCATCCCTGTGAAAAATTAATATCCCCTATCCACTCCTATCCATATACCCACTTTCTTAACTTGTATGTATCTGTTAACTTCCTAAAAATGTGTTGGGTGCAAAAATTGTTTTTTTTTGCTTACAGATCCACTGAATTATTTTTTTAGAGTGAACATGAAACAAGATGATAATTTAAATTACATTTTTATTTATATAGCGCAAATTGCTTCAAAGCATCTTTACATGTAATGAAAAAACAAAAATTTATAATGACAGAGCAAGGAACCATGTGTTGTCTAACAAAAAAGATATAGATGATAAAAAGCTTTAATTGTAGTCTGTTGAACTCTCTCAGCCACCGTACATCACATGGTTTGAATGTAAAATGAGCACTGGTAATGTAAGTAAATGTTTACTGATTGAAACAAAACATGCACATGAATCCTATGCCAACAATGAGGGTCTCCTATATCAATGGACATCTCTAGCATCATCTACCAGTTAAAATGTGTCTTAAGTTAATGGATGTGAAATTTAGTTTTGACAAGAGACAACAGGCTACTTTGTTTTTCCATGTCTGTGGAATAAAATTATTTTAATATACATAATATTGATTACTATGAATTCTGGTTGTTATATATTAAAACTTCTGATCTAAGCTAAAATGAACATGAAATCAAAATGGACCCTGTTTACTTTGTTACAGATCTCATTGTGAACAATTTATCTGTCAATGTTTGATATTTAGAAAAAAAGACATTTAACATGTTATTCAAGACAGAATGCAGTTGATATGGCAGTTGATATGGTCACCTTACATTGACCGAAAAAGTTTGCACACAGTACTTTGAAATACTGGATTAATAATATGCACTTCAATTTTATTTATGTAACACTTTTTACAATGTTGCATTGCTTTAAAGCAGCTTTACATATAATGAAAATAAAACAGAAAAATTGTCAAACGTATAAGACAGAAAACAAAATACATGGTATTATTGCACATTTTTATTGTTCATTATAAGATGTACAGTACTCCACAAGTATTTAAACAGTAAGTGAAAAATAATCTTCTGTTTGCTGTGGATTCAAGAAATATTTTATGATTAAAAGATGAATATGAGGCAAAAGTGACTTTAAAAAGTGTTAAAACAGGCAAAAAACAAATTGTGACATTCTGTGCTTATATTGATCTTTTAATTATAAAAGATTTGTTGACTCTACAGAAAACAAAGCATTTTTTATTTACTGTCCCAATACTTATGGAGGGCACTGTAAATTAATAAAACTAGTTAGATATATTGGGTTTGAAGTTGGTTTATGAATAAAAAAGTTGACTGAACTGATGAAAACTAAAACACATTTTGACCATTTGATAAATGGACGTGTATTAGAAATACTTATGTGTAAAGGCCCGTACCTCTCTGAGTGGTCTATGAGAGGGTAATGTATTCAGACTGCTTATCTAAACAGTATGTACTTCTGACACTATATGCAACATTTAGTCAATTAACTTAATAGGTGATAGGTTATTACACAATGAAAGAGAATGGGAGACAAAGAATAACAAAATAGCAGAGTCTTTAGGATTGTAATTAGATCATTATGCAAGAATAAATAATAAACCCCACGCCAAGTTATAATGAGAGCAGTCTTCCAGTAAGCAAGCCAACACGGCGACAGTGGCAAGAAACCAAAACTCCAATTATGTATAGATGGAGAATAAACCTTGCTCTGCTGAAGTGCTGCAATGCAGTATCACTGATATCCTGATCTAAGGGTGTGTGTTCAGTAAGTGTGTTTCCTGACTTTCACTGCTGGGGGTAGGTGTGTCCCTCAGTAGGGCTGAACTATGAATTTTCTGGAAAAAATATGACAGAAGTAAAAACTGAAGATTTCATCACAGGCCTTCAAGAAATCAATGCATTCCTTTATCTCTCTGTTTAACTAAAGCATACAAGGTTGGTTTGCCAGGCTGACTGCTTATTATAAATTTAACCTGATATCAAGGTAAAACCACTTACTGCCTGTATTTAATTCCTGTATTTTCTCATTCAAACCAGACAATTGTCTAGGTTGATTTTTAGTCAAGTATTTGCGTGTGAAACTCTCTGTACTGACTCCAGCCTCATACTGTTGAATAGAAGGAAATGGCAGCCTGTGACTTTTCCTTCCCGTGAAAGAGAATTTCCTCCTGATCTCTCAAACTCTCATCTGAGCTCAGAGAAACCATCAGGCCAGTAACATGGAAACTCTATTTCTCATCATAATTACACTGGAGCGCTTTTCTGCATTAAGTAAGTATTAATGTAGTTTTATTTTATACTTCGTTTGTCCATCAACAAAACAAAGACCTGAGGTAGTTTGAACTGTTAATAGGTTTAGAGGCAACTGCGTTTTGATAAGATTTATAACTACTATTAGTATCCTTAACAAACATTATTATATATAATACTTTGCATACTTTATTAGTGTACATTTAGATTGTGACAATTGTCATCTGTTCTATAAAATTGTCATTTTGATATAGTTCTGAATGATTGTGAAATGTTTATGAAGTACTGGTCTGTTAAGCCTTATATAATGTTTATAAGGGAGAAGGGAGTGTGGTTACGGACACTAGTGCTTTTAGCTTGTCAAATACAAATGTTGGAGCAAAAGGCAGGATTACGCTACTAAACTTTAGCTTAGAATTTTTCCTTGGAGTCTGTTGTAAAAATCATGGGTGTAAAAATCATGCTGTGTATAAACAGAAACTGAGAAACTGAGTGTGTTGTCAGACAGTCTTGTACACTCCTTCGTTCCTTAAAGTTTCTTTGTCCAGCAGTTTTGTTCCATAAAGAACCTTTAACATCCACAGAATCTCTTGAATGCACAGAAGGTTCATTGTAAAAAGATTCTACAGACTATAAAAAAATAAGAAAAAACTGTTTTTTAAGAACCTTTAGTTCTTTAGGGAACCTAAATGTTTTTTTCTATGACGTTGCTGTGAACAAAAATGTTTTAGCAGCATAGTGTGATACCCAGTTTATTTCTGTAGCAAGTCAGCAAATGTATGATTGTATGATGTTACAGTGTTTCAGCCTTAACCCGTGCAACAACTTTTACTTTGCTAATATTTATTGTGCATTCCTGTTATCTGATTGTGTTAACTACTGTTTCATTAACTAATGTTATATACATTTTTTTTCAAGGTGGGTTTCTGATTGCACACACTAATAAAGGGTTATGTTTGAGCACACACACGAGTGTGGTGCTCCTGAAGAAATGTGATGTGACTAATCTGTCTCAGCACTGGAGCTGGACCAGCACCATGAGACTCAATCACACTCTTATGTCCAGATGTCTGTGGGTTGACCAGAGCAGTGCTGTCCCACGTCACACTCGCCTGGTCAAACTCAGCGACTGCCATACTGCACCAGCCTGGAAGTGCTACGACAGCCAAGGAACCTTTGGATTAGCCAAGGTACCAATGTTCCTGAGAAAACAGGGTCTACGAGTTGTAGTTCGCTTTGAGCTAAGATATTCAAACTGGTCTATGATCACAGTGGACTCAGAGGGCAGATCGGAGGTCAAGTCTTTGTGTCCCGACAAAGGTCAGTTGTTTTTCTTTTCATCAATTAAAATCTGTGGGGTGTTCACTTCTCTATGCACATTTCTCTTGGGAACCAGGCATTTTTAAACAGTGTCTACATAGACCGAGTATAACAAGTTTTGGCTTATTTAGTGTGCCTGTACTTTAAGCTTTTTAAGTGCAATGCATTAGCAGTGAAACATTAATCAATCTTTTTTCATCAGGTATACCAATAGTTTCAACAATCAAATCTGCAGGGGAAAATATCACTCTTACAGTTCCTGTCCTAACAGAGAGTAGAGCCGTGACCCACCACAGCGACTCAGAAATTAGAAGCAGGACTAAACGCACTGCCACCACTGGAGGTGAACTCAGTGTTACTGCCATGACAGACCTTACAAAGGGCTACACTCAAACAGTTCAGACAAAATCACGCTATAAAATGGGTGATGTTACAGCAATATCCTCCACCACTCTAATGGTAACAAAAACCCAACATACATCTCAGAATTTCATTCCCCTGACAGAGGCAGATATTTTGAAGCACACCCATAACCCTCTTTCTCAGACAAGGTTAATATTTTCCACAGTGGATGAAGAACCTTCTGTTTCCTGGAATGCTAACATTGTCACTCAGACCACTTTATATTCTCATACAAGACTTTCTGAAGGTAACAGTGTCATCACTGATGTAGATCCCACATTGATTGAGAGCTCAACCAGCACTTTACCTGCATCAAACACTGATCGGACATGGACAAACGCTTCAACCAAAATCTCAGCTGCAACAAAGATTAACAAAGATGTTCAGACGGTGTTACCCTTTAAAAACTTGGGCTCTTTCACAAGATCAACCCGAGCAATTCTTCCCAACACAGCGAGATCCACTCCAAATACAGACACTAATTTTGACAAACATGGAGCAAGTGCAATAAATACCCCTACAATGCCATACACATCTGCACTGGGCCCAGACACATTGACATCAGCCACTCACACAACTACTGCAGTTCTAGCCACAACTGTACAAACAATCACAACTGCTGATTTCAGCACTGCTGCTTTGGACAAAATAACAACCCCTGTACAGTCTACAGAGTTTCCTACAACAGCTTCTACAGCAATGGTGAGAAATGTTTGTTTATAGTCTAAACATACAGATTTAAATACTATAGTATGTCTGTTTATACTAGTCTGATATGGATAAAATGATTTGATATGGAAAATCATTTTATAGTTTTATTTAATAAAAATCATGCCTTTTTTGATCAACTAGTATGAAGTGAACAAAGCCAAGTTTTTTTAAAATTTGTACCTCAAATGCACTGCATTTCACACATTTTTCACATTTTTGCATTTGGCAGATGCTTTTATTCAAAATGACTTACAGTACATGCAAGGTATACAATTTATTAGTACATATGTTCCCTGGGAACTGTAAGTCACTTTTAATAGCTATGCCATTGTAAATCACTGTCAGTTGCTGCAAGGGACTGTACATTTAAATTTGAGCATTTATCAGACGCTTTTATCCAAAGTACAAGGTAAGTATAACAATAAAGTGATTCATCATATGGAGGCAATAGAATGAAAAGTGTTATGCAAAGCTACAGTTGCAAAATTCCAACAGAAGAACAGTTAACATACCGTTAGGTATTTACGGCAGAAAGGCATTTAGCTATTTCTTGAATATTGTGAGGGTGTAAATAACCATAAATCTCTGTAATCAGTCTCTGTAAGTCACTGTAAGTTGCTTTAAGAATCTGTAAGTCACTGTAAGTGACTGTAGGTCTCTGTAAGGCAATCTAACTTTGAATTCAAAATATTTAAAAAAACTTCTGTTTTATATTTTTTCAGATACAGCCTCTAACATGATCTGGCATCTGGAAAATTAGCAAAAGTCAGCCAGTATCACACAATAGTTAGGCAGACCATAATAGATGGTCTGAAGCACACTGTACACTAAGACCTGTGCAGATCGACACACTTGATGTGTATTTGCAGTCTTACAATAAGTCTCACGTCTGTGACACATCTGTGTGTTTGTGTATTTCATATACATGACATTATAACACTAATGCAAGGATTTACTGATCTGCCAGAATTAGATTTAAAGCTACAGTATATTAACAGTATAATATTTTTCTAATGTTAATGTTAAACAGACAGATGTTAAATATAGATATAATCATATATTTATGATTTTTGTTTGTTTGTCTGCAGCTTGAAACAATGACAGAGCCTGTCAGATGTCTGGTGAATGTAACAGTAGTAAGTGGCGATAAGGATTATTGTGTGTTAAATTTGACAACATCTGGAAAAACCTGCAGCTTCATTGTAACTGACCTGACTGAGTCGTCTCAATTAACAAGATGCTCTCAAGATCTGCAGTATCCAAATCATCACACATGTGTGATAGTGGATTTGGTTCCTGGTGCTTCCTATGTGTTTACAATAATTTCTGAGACAGATGGCACACACTTGAACATTTCATTTCAAACTGGTAAGTCCTAGAACAGTTCTCCACAGTAACACTTTCAGCTGTGTCCATATATTCCTCAACTTGTTTATGGTTTTTAATCTTTATTCAAACTCGGACAACCATCTCTGACTAGGTAAAGACATGTAACAAATAAAGTCTGGATAAACTGCTTGTCAAGTTCTTTAAAGTTTTAGAACACAGTTCTACAACGTAAGTAAGTAATGCAATGGGACAAATTAAATGACACAAAAGCTAGAAACTATTCCTTTAAGCTGTCAGGGAATTGTTATTTTCCATTTAAGAGAGTGATGGCATGAGCAGAGCATCATTTTGAATATGGTTAGAGTTGTTATATGAGTGACCACGGGTGAAATATATTGGAGGGGTGTGGTGAGTTGGGGGGGATTTACCAGCGCCCCTTTGAATTGGGCCCTGTTGAGGCCTTCAAAATTTCTTTTTTACACTTGAAAAGAAATAAACATAAAATACCAAGCATATATGCAAAAAACTTGATGCATCTAAAAAGATTGTTACAGCTTTTGATTTCTACATTAGGTCCACTGTGTTCTTGATTGAAAGATGTTTCTTATGTTCTCTAATAAGTGGATCAGAGATTAAAATCAATAGTTAATCCTACAACATGCAGCAATTTATGGTTGTTCCATTGATTGTCATGTTCACATACAGTAGATTACTGTAGATGCAGTGAAATACATGGTTCTGTTTTGTTTCACAGATTAGATAAACAACAATCTTTATCTAATAAAGATTAGGTAAACATGCATTTACACAGTTTGGAGGATATGTCAATGAATTATTATAGACATGCAGTATCATAAAGTGAACAGTTTAAGAATAATAACCTTGACATATTTTTCCTCACTCAAGGGCATCTTTGGAGTTCAAAGATTTAATCATACAAGCATCAGTTATTTAAAGGGATAACACCGTAAAAAAAGAGAAAAAATTCTGTCCTATTTACTTGTATGACTTTCTGTCTTCCGTCGCACACAGGAGGAGGAGGTGTTTAGTTAATGTCCTTTTCCATATAACTAATGTGAATGGGGCAAGAGGTATTCACTGAAAATCTCCACTGCAGGTCTCAAAATGAAAGCCCCATACCATTGACATTTTTTATTTTTGTTTACAAGACCCATGGGTTCTATCAAATGATGTCAATGTCCCATTTTTGTAGACAGCTTTTGTAAAATTTATTAGTGATTTTTAAACGTTTTCAGCAAATTATCCTAAATTTTGGGGGTGAACAATTGCTTTAAGACATTTTTAAGAGTAAAACGTAAAATAAATAATGCTAAAGTTTTTATTTCTGGGTGAACTATACCTTAAATGTTGAAATTATTAGAGTATGTTACCAGGAAAGCAAGTTCCCTTTCTGTAAAACCAAGCCTATTTATTGGCAAGTTCAAGTGGCGTAACATTGCACGCCATAATGTCTTTAAAAGGTGCCTGCAAAATACGTCATCAGCTTTTTGTCATCAGAAAGACCCATATGGTGGGTCTCAGTGTGAATTGCTTCCACTAAGGACACCCTGCTCCCACCTGGCTTTCTTTAGTTCTGATGGGGGTCGGGCAGCTGCACCTTGCGAGTTGAGAACCTGTAGAGTTGGATAATAGGTTTCTATCATTCAACTTGCCCTCAAAGCCCTCTAGGCTTACTTCTAACCTGGTGGGCAAGGCATATGTGGCTGCAGGTCAGGCTGGTGCATCACAGCACACCATGGCGGTTCTGCAGGTATACCAGGCTGACCTGCTTAAAGACATAGACCCCCCATGGGTTAGAACCGGACATGATTTAGGAGCTCTGTAGAGCCACAGATCTTGCCCTCTGTGCCACCAAGCAGATGGCCAGGTCCATCGGCCATTCTATGGCTGCTCTGGTGGCTATGGAGAAGCATCTGTGGCTCAACCTTTCCGGTATTCAGAAAAGAAATAAGTCCTTCCTTTTGGATGCCGGTTGCACCTCAGGGTCTGTTCATCGTCGACAGATACCGGGGAGGCTAAAAAGCAATAAGAGGTGTTTAAGGGGCTCCTCTCCCATCATGGACAGGCCGCTGCTGTGTCCACCTCTTCTTTTCTTCTAAATCTTCTTCTTTTTCTAGACCCTGTCTGCTTGGATTTCGCCCCTGTCTTTATCAAAACCATTTTGCACCCTAGACCAAACTGCATAACCCACTGTGGCTGGTCACCCTTTGGTACTCCAAGCCTTCTGTCCTCCATCATTTGATTCACCAAAGCAGGAAAGTCTTCATTTGTTGTTTCCAGTTACAGCTTTGAGGATCTATGTCCACTGCTCAGGGCAGTGGCGTAAGACCTCCCAGCTCTGTTTTGGTGACTGCAATCAAGGTAATGCAGTCACAAAACAGCACCTGTCTCATTGGATCAAGATGCTATTACTGTGACCTAGTGTCACCTCTGGGCATTAGAGCCCATTCTACTAGAGGTATAGCATCATCTAAGGTTCTGTCTAGAGGAGTGTCTCTAGGTGATATTTGTGCTGGGGCAGGCTGGTCCTCTCCACACACCTTTATTAGTTTTTATAGTTTAAACTTGAATACAACTCCAGGCGCTCAGGTCTAGCTCTTGATGTTCTTGTGCTTATGTTCACAACATCTAAAGGCAGTCTTTCCTGCACTGTGATGTAGTGGGTATTTCTTTCTCAAAGCGTCAAGCATGACTCAGCGTCAAGTTACCTTGAAAGGGAATGTCTAAGTATGTAACCTGGTTCCCTGAGACAGTGAATGAGACGGTGCATTGTTTCGCCACTCTTTGGGCTCGCCTGCACGATCTTTATTCAGACTTAAGCTGATGACGTATTTTGCAGGCAACTTTTAAAGGCATTGTGGCACGCAATTCTATGTCTTATGACCTTGAACTTTCCTTTAAATAGGCTTGGTTTTACACATGTTCAGACTCGGGCGCGCCTTAGGCGCGTTCCCCCATAGCGTCAAACATGACGCAGCATCTCCCTGTCCCAGGGAACCGGGTTACATACGTAACCTGAGTTGTTTATTTTTTACATTGGTGACCCTGCACAGGTCTGTAAAGGTTGAAAACTTATGCTCTAACTTTAACATTGAACCCTTTCCAATCTATTACAGATGTCAAATTTTATTTGCGCCTCTAGTTATTTAAAAGTGGCACATCACAAACGACTGTGAGAATTAATCATTGATTTCAAACCTGCGTGTCTTGACTGGCCATATGAACCAGTTTAGTACATAACAGCTATATAACTGTTTGGAAGTTATATTGTTATAGTTTATATATAGTTTATAGTTACATGTTCCTGTTTGATTGCTATTATTGTCTGTTTGGTGCATAACTGTTTTAAATGAGCAATTCATTTTTGTTTTACCAGGTAAAGGTTGATAGATTCTTATATTATTTTCTTCTGCCTATCACTTCTAGCTTGTGTGCTAGTCCTGCTTGTACTTTAAACTTAGCTATGTGTACTAGACTTATCGCTGGTGCGACAACAAATTGCTTTAGATTTTTCCTCTTTTATAATTCACCTGTAACCATAATCATCAATGAGTTTATTTACTAAAGGGAAAATAATGTAGTGTTTTACCCTAGTTATAGTTATGATGTTCCACATAAACACAACTGATCAACAATATGAGCTTTACTGTATTTTATTGTATTCACCAAAGTCCATCAGCATTTTTATCATAGTTTCCAGGATATTTTCAGTGTGTCTCCACCCTTCCTGCTCTACCAGACAACCCATCTGCTTATCCTGTTCTTTACCGCCCATTATCCACAATGCACAAGTTAACACACACACATATTGGCATATGTGGCTTATGAGGACTCCATAGACAAATGACTTTGTACAAACTGTATATTTTATCCCCTAAACCTAACCCTCACAGAAAACATTTTTAATAACCAAAAATTACCATTTAGTATGTTTTTTAAGCAATTTAGATTATGAGGACACAGGAAGTGTCCCCATAAACCATGTTTATACACATCATTATAGACCACATATTTAAACACACAAACACACACACGTTTGCTTATCTATCTAAAGGGGACATTCCATAGATTTCTGTTGTTTTATACAGAGCTAGTTATAAACAATATAACCTACCCCTAACCCATACTCTAACCTAACAGAAAACTTTCAGCATTTTTAAATTAAAAAAGAAATTACTATATTTTCATAGCATTTTTACAAATGTATTTTTACAAAAACCTCCCCAAAGGGAGGTTTTGTTTAGATTTGTTAGGTTTTGCTGAATTTTGGGTACAAATTTACCCCCAATACTGTATATGGTTAAGTAAACCCACATGCACAACACATGGTATATGGTTATACCCCCAGGAACTCTTAAACTGTCTGTTTCTTCACCTCTGATATGTTCAGTGTAAATTTAGATTTGAAAACCATCTCTGGTTACATCAGAATAGTGAAAGTATATGTTCATCATTAACTTAGCCCTTCAAATGTGTTTTCTAAATCCCTAAAAAAGAATAATTGAAAGGCATAATGTAATGGACATCTGAACATCTAACGTAATTAAGGTGTTACCTGTACCCTCACCCAAACCAGGTTTTGACATTACATTAATTTGTCGTTGGTACAGCCCCTGCAGCCGTGACAGCATTAAGTCTCCAGAGCAATGGCCATCATGACCTCCTCAAAGCCTCATGGACTCCTGCTGTGGGAATTCTGGAATCCTACCAGATTTCTCTGTCAACCTCCAACTCCTCTGAACAGGAACTCGCCCTCCCCCAAAACACATCTCATTGTCTTTTCAGTGGCCTGACACCCGGGAAAGTTTATCAAGTGTCAGTGAAGAGTAAAAGTGGAGATCTTACAGCTGAGACCAGGACCACAGGCAGAACAGGCAAGAAATACAGGACTGAAAAACGAGATTGTCCTAGTTTTAGGTGTTTTTTTTGGAACATGGCAGCTGTTTAGAGCAGAGTTCTCAACAGTTAAGCAAATCTAGTCTTAACAACTGTAACTGCAAGCCAGCCAACCAACCACCTACAGCTTGGGCCAGTTAATGACTATAAATGACTAGATTCAATCTGCCATGTAAAGCCAGTTAACATCAAAGGTGGTCTAGCCTGATTTTCCAGCAGAGCACGGTAGATATGTCAACAACACGTTAAACAGATTTGATTTCTTGTCTTCTAATCCCAGGCTTGATAAACAGGAATGAATTGAAATTTGTTTGTGAAGTTGTTAAGGTCTGACTGTTCTCACCAGCACCAGAACAGGTGGATCACTTGAAGCTGGAGGCTCTCAGCGAGAAGATCTTGCGACTGTCCTGGTCTCCTCCTAATGGCGAATGGGATGCCTACCGTGTGCTGTTCTTCAATGGGTCCTCTGTTTTAATGAATCAAACCATTGGCAAGAACTTTTTGGAGTTCAGCTTTAATAACTGGACTCTGATTCCAGGCCGACTGTACAGAGCGGCAGTCAGTGTGGAGAGTGGATCGCTCAGCTCGGCTGCATACTATGAGGCCAGATCAGGTCTGATTATACAGTCTGATAATTTTTGCAATTAAACTTTAAAAGTTAACATAAAAAGGCACTGGCAACAAATTAACTTTTGAAAAGTTAGGTTTCTGGTGAAGATTTAGCAGAGGCCAGATATTTTTTTTTAAGATTAATTAAACTTCTTTTCCCTTTCTTCTCTTGTCTCTCAGCTCCCTGGATTGTTCGGCAGCTTAACATTCATCATAGTGATGAGACGTCTCTGACTGCTGTGTGGCTTCATCCATTTGGTGAATGGGACAACTACACCATTCAGCTACAGGATGGAGACATGATTATGGACAGAAGAATATTAGATCATGATGTGTGTGAATACAGCTTTAATAATCTGACACCTGGACACACCTATACAATCACAGTGACAACCAACAGTGGAGATCTGAAAAACTCCACCCATGTCACAGGAAACACCAGTGAGTAACATGGGATGCTTTTTTAATCCTCCTCCCTGCCTTTGCTTTTTTCTTTCTGTAAATTTTATTAAAACAGTGTTGGCTTTTACCTCAACAGTTTATTGACAGTTAATAATACTTTATTACGGTTTATTAAAATTGTCTTCCTTCCATTTTGTCATACCTATTTCTTTTATTTGCATTCTTTTATCGCATCCTAGTTGGGATAAGCTAGAAGCAGCATACCTTCGTTCCTGTTCTCCCAGAAAATGTAGAGAATTTTTCTGTTATTAATGTTGATTTTGGGACATGGGTTGGAGGATAAAGGAACAAGGAAATTCTCCTATCACTGCACATTTTGGATGTCTCCTAAACTAAACACCTGATTCAACCAGATTCAGTTAATCAGAGACTCCAAAGAGAGACGTCCAAAATGTGCACTTTTGGGGAAACTCCAGGATCAGGATTGGGAAACACTGAATTAGAGTACTGAAAATCACCTGCTGTGTCTGCTTCAGCATTAAGGGTATACTTTCATAATGACATCCTACAAATGAAATAGGTTTGCCTTTGCATTTTTCACATAGATCACAATGTTGTAAAAATGATCCCTGTTAGATCTGTATGTTGTATTTTGCATGTCAGGCCAGTAGCTGCCGATGTCACTGACTAAACATGAAATAATACGCATACACATAATGTCATTTTCAGAAATTCATGTTTTACTGAAACAGTAATATAATTTTCAAAAACGTATTATTATTTGAAACCTGTGTTCAAAAGTTTGCATTTCCAGCCCCCTAAATTGTCATGTAAATGAACAACCAAACCGCATTAAGTTTTCACTTTTTAACAGTTGTGTAAATACTTCCTAATTCTAGACTTTTTTTGTTTTTGTGTGTGTATGTGATTAGTTCCTGCTCAGGTTACACACCTGTGGGTGAGTAATCAGGGTAGCACGGATGCTCTGCAGGTGCGCTGGGACAGAGCAGCTGGTGAGGTGGATCTTTACCGCGTCCTCCTCATTCATGACAACGTGGTCATGAAGAACGAAAGCATTGAGCCCAACATCACCTCCTACCATTTCCAGGATCTGAGATCTGGGGCTCTGTATAGGACGGTGGTAACCACAGCACACAGGGGCATGTTCTCACGCCAGATTGTAGCTGATGGACGCACAGGTACATTTACTGTTTCTGCAGTTATAATATGATTGATTACTATTACTAATTGATGGATTAAATAAGGTAGACCACGAAGTTATTTAAAGTGTACACCCAAGAAGGTCCATATTTTATTTAATAATTCAGTGAAGAATGGAAAACTGTTATTCTTAAGCAGCCTCTTACAGTAAGTCATAGTTGGTAAATGTACAATGAATACAATGGATTTCTATAATTAGGATATTATCCCCTGTCATCCTTTGCACACATGTAGTGTGTCAATCCTAGACTACTTTATAGCCATGCAGAAAATTAATTTATAATCTTGGAATGTGTGTCAACCAATAACAATATTGTAGGCATGTGATTAAAAATAAGCAATTTTTAGCTAGTTTTAGCTAGTTTTTTCTTTAAGACAATTTGTCAGATATTATATGAATTGTTGATTGGTATGAACAACATGAACAACAGTAAATTACTATGTATTTTTAAAACAATTTACACATTTATTTGGATCATTACACATAACACTGTTTTGAGTTTGTTGAATTCAAGATGACTTATGTTGGTCAAGCCAACATATTGTAATTGTATTTAAGGTTATTATTAGTGGTGTGAAGCAAAGCATCACAATCACACTCTTGCATACTTCTTTTTCTGAGCAAACTTTGACCTTTGTACATTCATGGGTTATTGTAGACCCACGAATGAGGGGTCAAATCGACTGGCTTATTGACGAGAGGTGTGCTATGACTTCATGTGTAGCGCTCTGGTGTACAAAGTTTATTTTGGCCATACAAAAAAATGGGTGAAAATTTTAAAAAATGGCATAGCCCTCCATTAGAATGTCATAGAGACTTTGGGTGGGCTCATATCACTTGGCTTAGCAAGCAGCAACAAATAGCAATTTATAACTTCATAGTTACGCCCTAGCAACCACCACTTTGACTTCCATTGAAAAAGGTAAGAGGCATCAGAACATCATAGAGACAAGTGGTTGGCCTCTTTTGACTCAGACTGGCAAGTAGTCTTTAATTATTTCCATGGAAACTGTCCAGTGTAATGCTCTGACCCAGATAACTCGTTAAAACTATGAAATGAAAAAAATGGAAACCTAAGAGTTGGTGTCCCACACATTTAAAGGCTGGTACATGACAACGCTACCCTTATACATGAAAGATTGACTGTTTCTTGGCCTTACAAATAAAAGTAAAGACAAAAATAATAACAAGAAGAAAGAGAAAAAGAAAACACTTGCTGCTCTTGACTCAATAAGTTTTGCAGCTTTAATTAGAATTTAACCAATTAATACGTGGCTACGAAAGTACAAGGTTGATCATGAGATCACAAAATGTTTAATAAAGCTAGTAACTTATTTTTACTGTCAGAATGCATTAGGTTGCTCCATTTAACTTTAAAATGTACAAAATGTTCTTAATAGGTCCTTCATTCAAAGATCATTCAAACATCATCTTAAATTATGTTAAAACATGCTAGCATTAAACTAAAATATGTTAGCATCATGTTAAAGTTTTTTTTGTGTCAAATGTGCTAATTAATATTAAAATGTGTTAGCTTCATGCACAAATATGTTAGCACCATGGTAAAATCATACTAGATTATGTTTAAACGTTAACATCATACTGTAACATGTCAAACATGTCACCATTGTGTTAGAGAATGCCAAACTTAAAATATTTCAAAATTTACATACTTTTCAGGCTGAACTTTGTCAATTAAAAAATATGAGTCAGATATGCTTCTGCACACACCAGGCAGCAGGACAGAAGCTCCTGGAATTTTCAGGAAGTCTTGAATATGTGGAGGTCATTTGTGTGACTTCCTGTGGTAAATGTTGTTGTGGAGGGAGGATGTTTTCTTTATAAGTGAACAATCATACAGAACATTTTATTATTGTTTACATATTAACAAGTAGTTTGTCGTTAGAGTCAGTAATATCTTCAGACACTGTTACATAACATTTCATTGTTTTTATTTTTTTACATTAAACTCTAATGTAACTGATTGACTGAATAAAAACTGCTGCCATAAGGATACTTTTTTAAATTTGTAAGTATTAAGCTTTACACATAATACTGAGATATACTGAAAAAAAACACAAAAAACAAAAATTATCATTAACATATTCAACACAAATAGTATGTGCAAGATGTGTATTAATAAAGCATTTATGGATACTAGGTTTATAGTTGGTTTATGAATAAAGAAGTTGACTGAACCGATGGAAACACATTTGGACCAACTGAATAAATGGACGTGCATTAGAAATACAATTGTTTGTGAAAGCTTGCATCTCTCTCATGGGTCTATGAGGGGGTAATGTTTTCAAAGACTATGCAACATGCAGTCAGTTAACATGATAGGTATCATATTAGGCAAGATGTGCCATTCCAGTTTACATGGAGATGGCATATAGAAAAATAACATCTTATGGGACAGGGATGGTGTTACAGAGGAGGCTCCCGCGCCGCCTCCTTCAAACCACCAGAGGGTACCCTCTCCCAAATATTAAAATCAGTTCCGGACTACATTCCCCATAGGGCCGCATTCCTGGAACTGATTACCACGGCCACCTGCAACTAGTTTTTCACCATATATAAACCCCTGTTGGTGAACTGAAAGCGTTTTCTGGATTACTGTTTTTGTGTATGACCCTGATTGTTTCCCGTTTCTCGATTGTTTGCTGCCTGCCCTGTTTTGCTATTGTTTCTGGACTGTGATCGTTTGCCGCCTGCCTCGACCCTTGCCTGTTTTTTGATGTTGATTGTTTGCTGCCTGCCTCGACCCTTGTCTGGATTTTGGATTACGATTTTGTCTTGCCTTTACCATTCCTGTTCGCCGGTGTTGACCATTGCCTGTCTGTTTACCCCTGTGATTAATAAAAGTCTGCAAATGGATCAAAACGCCTCTGACTCATCGTCACAGAAAACTTCTCAAACTAATTATCCAGCAGCCATCTTGCAATTCTCATCAGAGCTGTCCACCTAAGCCACTCAACTGGCTATGCACCATCATCAGCTCACTCGACTAACATCCCTTACCAAGGAATTAGTGAAGACGCTACAGGAAGATGCTCCCCCATGCTCGTCCAGTGGTGGGGCAGCTGCTTCAGCCCTCCCGTTAATCCCTGATTGGCATTTCCTGAGAAGTTTGATGGGACTTCATCCAAGTGCAAGGGCTTTCGACTGCAGTGCTCTTTATATTTGTGAGTCAACAGCCCGCTCTATATCCCACTGAAACTAGTCGAATTGCCTTTGTTTGCTCTCTACTTACAGGAAAAGCACTGGACTGTGCCACAGCAGTATAGAAAATGGACCATGTGATCTTCCCCACCTTCGAACTGTTCCTAAAACACTTTTGTGAGGTGTTTGAACATCTGACAGAGAGAAGAAGCCCAGAAGAACAACTACACGCTTTGATTCAAGGCAGCCAACCCGCAGCAGAGTACGCTCTGAGCTTCCATACTCTAGCAGCCCAGACTGAGTGGGTAGAGGACATGCTCAAGTTACTGTTAAAAGAGGGTTGAATTTGATTTTACAGCCTGAACTGGCCTGCCGAGACGAGGGGAGAAACCTGGGTGAGTTCATCGACAACCATTCAGCTGGATAATCTGATTCATTCCTCTCCATGCTATTTGAGTAATCCCAGTCCTCCAGTTAAGCCCATGCAGTTGGGCACAACTCATCTTTCTCCAGAGGAACGCTCTCGCCGGAGGCAAAGTAACCTATGTCTATACTGTGGACAGCCTGGTCACGTAAAGTACAGTTGCCCTTTTAGACCCCCCAGCCACCAATATTCCGGTGAGTGTAAGCTCCATTACCTACTAATTTTCATATATCTTCCATGTGTCCCTGTTGAAACCCGCTGGTGGTCTGGCCGGAGAGGCGGATGGGGAGCCCAGGGATCCCACTCTCCCCATCATGGTTGGCGGTAAGGAGGCCTAGCGAGTACGGGAGTTACTCGACTCCAGGCATCGGTGTGGCGCTCTCTAGTACCTAGTGGATTGGAAGGTATCCAGCCCTGATACTATGTCCTGGGTCAACGCAGGAGATATCCTCTACCCCACTCTTACAAAAGAGTTTCAGCGGGCTCACCCGGGGTAAACTGGCCCCTCAAGCTTGCGGAAGACCCCGGCGCCGCGTTCCTCCTCACTTCAGGAGCCGTTCGCGGGGGGCTCTGTAACAGTGGAGGCTCCCATGCTGCCTCCTCCAAACCACCAGAGGGAACACTCTCCCGAATATTAAAATCAGTTACAGACTACATTCCCCATAGGGCAGACACCTGCAACTAGTTATCCACCATACAGTGGAAACAAACCTCTGTTGGTGAACTGTTCTTTGCGAAGTCTTGTTTTGCCCTGGCTGACAGTTCTGAGGATTTTTTTGGATTACTGTTTTTGTGTATGACCCTGATTTTTTCCTGTTTCTCGATTTTTTGTTTGCTGCCTGGCCTGTTTTGCTATTGTTTCTGAACTGTGATCGTTTGCTGCCTGTCTCGACCCTTGTCTGTTTATTTGGATTATGATTTGGTCTTGCCTTTACCATTCCTGTTCGCCGGTGTTGACCATTGCCTTTCTGTTTACCCCTGTGATTAATAAAAGTCTGCAAATGGATCAAAACGCCTCTGACTCATCATAGATGAGTGGGTTACAAATATATAAAATGTGTGTGCATTAAGCAAAAATGTTTCAACATTCAAACATCATGTTAATTTATTTTATATGTTTTAATTTAAAACATATTAACCTTATTATAAAACATGCTAGCCTCATGCTAACAAATGCTAAAACATGTTAGCATTGTGCAAAATTTTGACATTTTGAATTTGGACGTCAAAAATGAAAAAGATCCACCACTCTCTTTTGATTTTGAAGTTCTGGGTATTATCAACTGGCCAGAATTTTCTGATTATAGTGAACGTGAGGAACTGTCATAAGAGAGGCGCTCACTCAAGTACTGAGGAGCTAAACCATTCAGGGCCTTGTAGGTGATCAGCAGAATTTTAAGTTTATACGATATTTGATAGGCAGCCAGTGCAGAGTCGACAAAACCGGGTAATGTGGTCATACTTGTTCATTGTCCTAAGGACTCTGGTTGCTGTATTTTGGACTAGATGGAGTTTTTTTTTAATTAAACCTGCAGGGCAGCCATCTAATAAGGCATTGCAGGAATCAAGTCTTGATGATATGAATGCATTAATTATTTTTCTGTGTTTGACATAGAGGGCATATGTTGTAGTTTTGAAATATTTTTAGGGTAAAAAATGCAGTTTTAAAAATATTGTAAATGTGGTTTTCAAAGGACAAATTGCTATTGAAAAGGACACCCAGATTCCTTGCTGATGTAACAGACTTTATGGAGCATCCATCAAGAGTAAGACAGTATTCCAGGTTGTTCCGTGTGGAAGATTTTGATCCAATAATTGAAACTTCTGCTTTGTATGAATTTAGTAGTATAAAATTGCTAGTTATCCAAGTTTTAATATTGACTATACCATCTGTTAGTTTGGTGAAGTTACTCATCTTGTTTGGCCTCTAAGGATGTATGCACAGCTGAGTATCACTATGTCAATAATGTACCTCTGTGTACCTGTACCTCTATGTACAGGTGAGTATCACTATGTCAATAATGTCAAAAGCTGCACTAAGCTTGAGTAAAACTAGAAGAGAGATGCAGCCACAATCAGCCGACAAGAGCAAGTAATTTGTCACTCTGACAAGAGCAGTCTATGATATGGTCTGAATCCTGACTGGAAATTCTCACAGAAACAGTTTAGTTCCAGGAAAGAACATATCTGTGAAGACACCACTTTTCAAGTATTTTTGAAATAAATGGTAAATTTGAGATGTGCCTGTAAATAAATGGTAAATTTAAGATGTGCCACACCTGCAAAATTTTGAGATGTGCCTGTTGAGATGTTACTGATTCCCTGGGCGTTCCAAGCTTGATCGTGGCCTTTGCCAGAAGGTCTCTCCTACTGAGCAGAAAAGGACACTGCAGAACCTGAGCAGGTGTTTGGCAAACTGAATCCCCTAGCCGATAGTTGGTCTTCTCTGAGTCACACATCTCAACGCCACTTCAAAACCATGGCAGGGTTCTTAGCAGTTGACTGATGGGCAGCCAGTGCCGGTTTCCTGCAACTAGATCTCTTTGGAACTCAAGGTGCCAGCTGAGGGGGAAGCCGGCTGAGAAGTTGCAGAGGCCCAGGTTTGGCAAGAAGACAAAGGAGGCTGCCCCTAGGGTCTGTTCCCTGGGGTATGGCCACGACAAGGTAGGATGTGCTTCATCGCCTCTGTCTGATTCTTCTTCAATGTTGAGACCAAGAGGGCAAAGTCCTCAACAGTGTCACCAAACAAGTGACTTTGAAAGATGGGATCATGGGAGCATCAAGAATGCATACTTTCTATGTGTCTCACATCTCAGCAAAGATTCATCCATAGATGTCGCTCCTAAACAACTATGGTTGGCATCAAACCAGTGCCCATGCCATGACATTCGTTGCCCTTAGGGCAAAGTCCTGCAGTTGTGCTGTGTCAAATGCACCCTTATCCACATCTTTCAATGACTTGGCTTGTAAAACTGCAGGATAGCCATGGCATGGAGGGCAGAGGCAGCTTGCAGCACTATAAGCCTTCACCTATAAGCGAAGAAGAAAACCTACAGGTCTTTGAGGAGAGTCTTAGATGGTTTGTCCAGAAGGCAGCGCCCTGCGGGCATAAATGCACCATAACAGCGCTCGACAAAGGGGGCCACTGAGTACCCCTTCACTACCCCACCATCAAAAGTGATGAGGACAGTGAAGAGTGAAGGGTGCCTTTCACAATTTTGTGAGCTCATTGTGTCCTTCCGGAAAGAATGAAGGCAGGGTAGGGCATGGAACCCAGAATCCAATCATCCAGCCTCAAGCATTCAGGCAGGGTGGAGGATTCTACTTATAGACATGATAGACATGGTCTCACAGTAAGAACATAAACACTGCCTCAGCATGGGCACGGCCCAAACATCTAAAGCATAGATTGTTGCTGTTAGAGGAAGAGCGGTACCGACAGCACCCAGAGGCAAATGCATGGAAAGGCAAAATGAAACCTGTTGTGGTGAAATTAACTTTTTTAGAGACCTCTGAATGTGCTATAAGTCAAATCCACAGAAAAAAACAAAAGCAGCAGCAAAGTGTACAGTATGAAATGAAGAACAAAGATATCTGAAGAACAAATATGAATGAGTGGTGCACACCATCTCCCTTTTATACCCAGATATAGAAACTAGCTAGAAACTGGGATAGAAACTAGCATGCAGAATCCACTTGCCAATTTTGCCAATTCCTTTGCTGCAACGTTAAGTAAGTGACAGAAAGGAATCCAAGGCATCACAAATTATTAAATGGTTTGGCTACAGCAAACAGTTTAACCATGATATTCGTAGTAAAACAATGATTATACAAATAGTACAATTAATTCACCAAAACTACAATTTTACTATAAGAAAACATTGGTTAATTTTAAAGGGACTGTATATTTAGCAATTTCTCTTGAGTTTTATGTAGACGATTAATGACCATCACATGTTGTGTGTTTATCAGTTCCCGCTGCAGTAAGAGATGTGACAGTCAGCAACAATGGACGCATGGACTTTCTAAGTGTGTCCTGGAGAGCTGCTGAAGGAGATGTGGACAGTTACTCTGTCACCTTAAGAGATCAGGAAAGAACTCTTCATACTCTCACCGTCTCGAAACTCAATACTGAATGTGTTTTTAAATCTCTGGTGTCTGGACGTCTGTATAACATCTCCATCACCTCACGCAGTGGAGAGTATGAAAACCACATGATAGTTCAAGAGCGCACACGTAAGGAGTTACTTAACTACTTCCTTAAAAATAGAGGTGTTAATACTGTAGTATATGTTCTAATGTGTAGCGTATGTACGTTTACGGTTACTTAGATTTTCACATTATCCCATGTAATGATTGCTCTGCACTCCAGAACCATCCACAGTGTTGAACCCCACAGCCACACATATGGCTCGCGATGACCATCTGAAGGTTTACTGGCGAAACGCAGCTGGAGATTTTGACTACTACCATGTCTCCATCAAGCACAATAACGTCTTCTACCAGAATAAGACAGTACCCAAGACCCAGAATGAATGTGTGTTCAGTGGGCTGGTACCAGGCCGGCTCTACACTGTTATTGTCAGTACATGGAGTGGGAAATATGAATCCAGTGTCTCAACACATGGAAGAACATGTATGTATGCCTGTGCTGGTTTGTTTAGCTATGATGTTTAGTTCATAGCAGTTCTTTTGCTCTGCTGTTTTAAAGTAGTTTACTTAGTGTACTGTACAACTGTTACTCAGTTGTGTAATTGACTTCGGTTCTATAGCCCTGTAGTTTAGTTTACTGCAAATATGCTGCTCTATTGTTTAATTTACTTTAGTTCTGTGGCTCTGTACTATAGTTTATAGTTTATAGTATATATTTTGCTCTGTAGTTTAGTTAACTGTGCATCTTTTGTTCCTTTGTGTAGTTTATCTTAGTTCTATAGCTCTGTTGTTTAGTTTACTGGACAATTATCTGTTGTTCTGTTATGTAGTTTACCGTGGTTATGTCTTCTCACAGTGCCGGCAGGAGTGAGAAATCTCTCACTGGCAGACAGTGGCACAGAAGATCTGCTGGTGACGTGGCTTTCCGCTCCAGGAGACATTGATCATTATGAGGTCCAGCTGCTCTTTAATGATATGAAAGTGTTTCCGCCCATCACACTGAGCAGCACCACTAACCGATACCTGCTTTCATCACTCACTCCTGGACGACTCTACAAAATTGTGGTTTCCACCTTCAGTGGACCTAACCTTAGTGTGCAGTTTATCAAAGCCAGAACAGGTACATCCCACGGCAAAACATGAAAATCAGAGATTATTTCTATAGAGCAATAATAGAATAAATGTTTCTAATGTTTACAACATTAGAAAACTTTGTTTATCTTTATGTTTGTCATATTTTAGTTCCCAGTAAAGTGAAGAACATTCATATCAGTAATGAGGGTCAGAGCAGCAGTCTGAGAGTTAACTGGACTCCTGGACAGGGCGATGTGGACCACTACTCTGTGTCCCAGTCTCAGATCGGTGGTCAGGCTGAGGAAAGATCAGTCCCCAAACATGTGAATGAGATGAGTTTTCATGGTCTGCTGCCGGGACAAGAGTACATGATCACTGTCACATCAATCAGCGGATCTCTGGCCAATAACAGCACAGCAGTTGGGCGGACTGGTAACATAAAACATGCATGTTACAATCAGTTTAAAGTTAATTCATTTGTCTTTCACTTGTTTTCTTATTTCTTTTAAACTCTGTTAGAAACAACCCTTTTGTGTGGATTTATACAATAGCAATAAATAAGTAATAAATAAGACTAAAAAATTTTAGAAAACATTCTCTCAAACTTTACTTACCCTGATGCCATCCTAGACGTATGTGACTTTCATTCTTCAGCTGAACACAAACAAAGATATTTATAAAAACATGCACTTTATGTCCTTATATGGGACCTAGCATATTAGATCAAAGCTTCATGAAGCACATCCATCCATTATAAAAGCCATGATAAAAGTAATCCAAACAGCTTCAGTGGGTTAATAAATGTCTGATGAAGCTGTGTGTGAGAAAATAATAAAACTCTAGTCACAAGAACCAATGAGTTTCATAGTTATTGATGTGCCTGTATACTAATATTCATTTATTATAGTTTTGGTTTTTCTGAATAAGTTGATAATATTGTTTTTCCACAAAAACTTATTGTTTCACTTTAGAAGACATTTCCTAACCCACTGAAGTCATATGGATTACTATATATATGGATTAACATGGAATAAATGGCCTGTATAAAGTTTTAACATGTTGGAACCCATGTAGGGATGTAAAGTGATGGCATATTTTTGTAGTAAACTTTTTATACAAATATGTATTTTGTGTTGATCTGAAGAAGGTCATATACATCTGCATGGAAATGAAGGTAAGTGAGTAAACAGACAATTATAATTTTATGTAAACTACACTTTAAATTGTTTGGTAAATTGCTTTAATTGCTTAGAATACATACTGTACTGTCTTTAGTTATTTTTATTAAATATGTTAATCCTGTTTATTCTTATTTCAAAGCAGTTGAATATAATCCAGATAAATTGCTTTTCTTTCTCCAAATTCTGCAGTTCCTCCGCTCGTGGCGGCTTTAAAGGGGGATAATCAGCACAGCATGTCCAGTCTGTTTGTGTGCTGGCAGGCCAGTCGGGGTGTATATGACAGCTACTGGCTGCAACTGCTGGATGAAAGTGGAAATCTTGTGTCCAACAGCTCTCAGCCAGCAGAAGTCAGCCAGCATTACTTCCAACAGCTCACCCCGGGAAAGAAATACAGTGTTTTGGTTCAGACCGTCAGTGGAGGAGTCAGCAGCAAAGTCGCCATTGTTGAGGCGAGAACCTGTATGTTTATTCCGTCCTAATCTTTGTTTTAACTGTGTTTTTTAGATGTTGTAAAAGAAGATAAGCTGACCTGTTACATGTGTATACAAATGTTTCTGTTGTAGGTCCAGCAACTGTTAATAATCTGTCCATCATAAGCAACACAACCACAAGTCTGTCGTTCCACTGGTTACCACCAGAGGGAGAATTTGACAGATATGATGTGTTTCTGTACAGTGGAGAAAGCTTGCATGATCATAAGACTGGAGTGAAGAACATGCAGGACTGTTCTTTTCAGAATCTGCGACCTGGCACGCTGTACAAAGTAGTTGTTCTGACCTGCAGTGGAGATCAGACCAATAATACATCCATGTGGGCCCGAACAGGTGAAAAATACTTGGTAAACATTTGGAAAACTTCAGTAGGCTGTTTCAGTTTGTCACAAGCTTATTCCCTACAGGAGCATTTGTACTGTTAACGTAATATTTTGTTTAGTTCCTGCAGCTGTAACGTTCTTGCATGCTGACAGTAGGAAAAGGTCAGACATTCTGTGGTTGAGTTGGAAACAGGCCTTAGGTGAAGTAAGCAGCTACACCCTCCTCATCTACAACCCTGATGGGACTCAGCAAGCAGAAAAGAGCATGGGTCCAGACAGCAGGAGTTATCTGTTTCAAAGGCTGGTGTCTGGACGACTGTACCAGGCTGTTGTCCTTACACACAGTGGAGATCTTACTAACATGGCAACTACTAAAGGCAGGACCGGTAAGAACCATATTCATAATAAAATAATACAAAAAAACATTAACCTTAAAATTGCCATTTACCATCCTTTGAGTGTATTATTTGAGAATTATTTTCCAAAATATGAAATAGTTTGTTAAATGTAACAGTTCTGCCATCTTATTAATGGCATTACAGCAATATTAATGGCATTTATATATTCTAGACCCCAGGCCACCGGTCTCGTTCTCCTTTAGAGAAGTCACTAACACCTCACTGGAAATCACCTGGAGTGGTCCAGAAGACACTGATTTTGACGACTTTGATCTACAGTGGAACCCCAAAGACCTTCTGTCTGTATTCAATCCCTACCACAGTCCCACATCTTGCAGCCGTATACTTAAAGGGATGTACCCTGGGCGGCAATACAACATCAGTCTGCGCACAGTCAGTGGTGCTGGAACCAACAACCCTACCTACAGCCTTTCCATCGCCAGGAGAATTAGAACAAGTCAGTGGAGCCCAAAACACATTTGTTTATAATATATATTAAACACATTTATATATATTAAAATAATAGACTATGCTGGTTTTCCAGTCTCAAAGTTTGAATCATAGTAAATATATGGCTTATTTCTGTCATTAGAGCCAGAGCGTGTCCAGAGTCTTCACTGTCGTCCTCAGACCTCTACGGCCATTTCCTGTTCCTGGAGTCCTCCAGAGGCTGACTTTGACTCTTACAGTATTGAGTGCTTGAGACAAGACTCTCACAGCATGGCATACTCCCACCGCACATTTAAGGAGACCACAGTCTGTATGATCAAAGATCTGGAGCCTCATAAACAGTACACTGTCTCTGTCAAAGTAATCTCTGACAGCATGACCAGTGAGGCAGTCACAGAAAATGTGGTCACAATGATAGACCGTGAGTAGAGGCTTTTGAGCTATCACTTAGTTTGCTATACGTTCAAAGAGCATTCTAACAATAACAGTTTGTTGCACATAAATGTCTTAACAGACATGTTGTTGACATGTTGTTTTCTCAGGTCCACCAGTGCCCTCAACTCGAGTTAGTGAGAACACAGTTCAAATTACCAAATCAACCATTTTCTTCCGATTTAACTGTAGCTGGTTCAGCGACATCAACGGCGCTGTGAAATTTTTTACCATCATCGTTGCTGAATCTGATGGTTAGTAGTGTTATGCACATATGATCTTATGTTGGAAACACAATGAAATCTAAATAACTTAGCGTTAAACTGTATAGGTGTAGCTGATTGTTCCTAGTCTTGCGATCCACCAGTCAACTTGAACATTGGTGTGACCCAAACTGAAGGGCTTTTCATGTTATTCATAGCCAATGATGACACATGCTTTTCCCACCATTTCGTATAACATTCATTTAAATAAACTTGTTAGCGTGATGTAAGCAGTATGGCACAGTGCGGTATCAGAGCTCTTATATTGTGTCTAATATTGCAGCAGCATCATTTACATGCTTGCCACAGCATGGGAGTGTTAGTAGGAGCAAGTGTTCCTTCCACCAAGTCAAAGTATACCCTGATGTCTTATCCATTAACATGCTGATATTTATTCCTAGAGTTGTTATGATTGAACTACAATAAAACATTATCCATCTCCTTATTGGTTGGATTCAGATAATGAAAACCAGCAGCCATACCAGCGTCATCCTCTTCCCTCATACCTGGACTACAGAGCTAACAATTCTGTCAAAGCTTACCAGACCAGTTATTTCTCCAGCCATTGTGATGAAAGCCAGAACCAAATGCAGGAGTTTGAGATTTATCTAGGGTCTGGCATGGAGAGTCTTGGAGGACGATGTGATCAAAAACAATCAACTGATGTATCTGAGGATCAGATTTTCTGTGATGGTCCACTGAAACCCAAGACATCCTACAGGTAATGGATCTGATGCTACAGTGATGGGACAGTTGCACACTCTGTAGAATACACCTTTTCTTAAGGTTATAACATAATGAAAAATAATTGAGAATTGCAATTGGAACTCAGCTGAAACTTTTAAATTGATAGTTTAGCGTCAGTTGTCAGGAGCCGCAGGGATTAATTTTGTGTTACCTGTTACCTGCTTTTTTCAAATTTAAAGACATGGCAGCCTTTTATGCCTCACCAAGGACCATGGTTTCATGGCTATCATCTGAATCTGCAGTCAGGCTGTTGTCTGTAATCTCTTCCACTGTCTCTCTTTATTTGCAGAATCAGTGTTCGAGCATTTACTAAACTCTTTGATGAGAAGCTAAAAGAGTTTCTCTTTCCACTCTACACTGACACATACCTGTCCATGCCCTTTACCACAGATGCAGGTATTCCACATGGTTCTTCTGAATAAAAAAGAGGTATTACAATGCATGCCTCAATAAGATGACAATATAGTAATGTCTTGTGTTAAGAGCCGTTGAGCGGGGTCATTGAAGGTGTCAGCGCTGGACTCTTCCTTATTGCCATAATGGTGGGGTTACTTGTTCTGCTGATCTGCAAACAGAAAACACACAAAATGTGAGTCTGGCTTTGCATCTTTTACTATACTACAGTAATCAGTTCATTTCTATTGGTACATTATGTTTTAAACTGAAACAATTAAATCACTATGTGTTGTTCTGAATGCCACAGAACTCTTATGTGACTTAATGGAGTAGTGACAGGGTTTGTGGTCATAGGTTAGTGATGGTGGGTTTATAACGACAGGTGAGTGATGTTGAGTTAGTGATGTGTTAGTGACAGGGTGTGTGGTGATGAGTTAGTTATCCATTAGTGACAGAGTGTGTGGTGATAGGTTAGTGATGTGGTAATGAGTTATCTATGGGTTATTGCTTATGGTTAAGTTATGATGGGTAAGCAGCAACATTTACTGGTGATAAGTTAAAAGTTTTTTTGTGATTACAATTTTATGATGGTGGGCTTTTTATGATAGACTTATTTCACTTGCCTTGACAAATTAGTTAGTGATGTGGATTTAGTGCTGACAGGCAGTGTTGTGGAAGCTACTCTAAAACTGTAATTTGACAAGCTACAAGCTGCTCATAAGTTAAAGCAGTACTTTTTCTGAAAAAAGTAGTTAGCTACACTATAAGTTACTGTCAGAAAGTAGCTAGCTACATTGAAACTGTAACGAAGTCTCAGGCTTGTTTAGATCCATATGCAGTTTATTAGCAACAATAGCAGAGTCAAACAGGCAGTAGTCAATCACAGCAAACAGGGTAATCAGAGGCAGAGCAAAAACGTAAACCAGTACCAGATACAGATCGGGGCAGGCAGCAATCCAAAACAGAGACCAAGAAACAGGCAAAAGGGTCAAAAGGGCAGGCAGAGAGCAATCGTAAACGAGTAAACAGTCCAGGTAATAACAGGAGGGCAATACACAGTAGAAAACGCTCAGAATAGTTAGCCACGGCAAAACTAGACCATGTAAAAGGTGAGTATAAATAGCGTGGGCTAATTACAAAATGGCTGCCAGCTGGGAAGGGCGTGTACCAGGTACGGGGCTGATGGGAAATGGAGTTCGGTTAGTATTCAGGTGACGGTTCCGGTTGACGGTCAGTGGAGGGAGCCACAGGGACTGAAATCGTGACAGAAACATTATATAGTTTAAAAAGCAGTTTTTAAACTATATAATGGAATACAATTATGATTTCAAAGATTGATTTGTAAACTATGCAAGATACAATACTCAAATATGAATATATTCATATCTCTAGAGATGAAGATTATAAATTTGACAGGTGCTATGGTGATCATGAAGTCTGTTCTGAGTAGTTTTATTAAGGCGATCATAAAAATCTGTTATTATAGTTTTATATGAAGCTTTAAACATGATCAAACATTTTGCTTCAGAAAACTTTATATAGCAATCCAAGTTCAGAAAAGTAATCATTCAGATTCACTCACACTGATTATTAAATCACTGACAAAAGATGATAATATTGAAATATATTTGCAGTACCAAAAATACTATAACGTAAGATATCAACATAATCAAAAACCATATTTTACAGCCAAGGGACTGTGTGACCCAAACTCTGTGTGGCTGTGTGACTGACAATCTCTTTACAGTGAACCTGTAAGGCACAAGATGTGTGACATAACAATAGATGGCTGTAGTGTATTTTAGTTTGCGACCTAGTAAAATAAACGTTGACGCTATTCTGCTTCAAAGCATTGTTGGTTTGTCAAAATGCAAACAGGAACATAGCTTTAGCTTACACTACACTGCTACTTTGTGGAAAATGTATTTAGCTACTAGAAATCCTACATTGTTTTAAAAGTAACTATTTACATTTACATTTATTTATTTGGCAGAACTGAGCTGCTGAGCTACTGTCAAGCTACTAAAAAATGTAGTTAAGTTAGTAGCATTGCTACTTGTAGTTAGCTACTCCCCAACACTGCTGACAAATTTGTAAGCACATGATTGGTTAGTACTAAGGGTTTAGTGGTCACCACTAAAGATTTGTGATGATGGGTTAGGGATGAGGATTTAGTGTTGACAGGTTTGTGATGATGAGTTAGTGCTGAGAGTTTAGTGCTGACAGGTTTGTGATGATGGGTTAATGCTGCACGTTTAATGCTGGCAGGTCTGTGATGATGCGTTTGTGTGTTTTCCAGCAGCACACATGAGCCTGTGGTTAGAATGAGTCTGAGAAGAGAGCGACCAGGCTCAGTAACACACGTCATTGTTAGAGGGTAAGAACTATTATAAGTACTATAGTTATAATGATTAAGGTTAGAAAGCCATTTTCTGTTGTGAAGCTGACATAACAGTTTATATTATCATAATGATAGAGGTATTTTATCTTTATACTGAAAATTTGTTCATTGGTTTTAAAAGCAATTCATGTTGTTTTCTTCTCTGTGTTTTAGCAACCGTCGTGTCTCAAGGTATTATAAAACTCTATATGAAACACAGATAAATCACAATTACTAATTCTGCTACAAAGGTAATTTACAATGTTTTTGATAGCAGTATGCATCTGTCAGCCAGGTCTGAGGAATAACAAAATACTTGCTTTGAATTTAACCTAACTTTAAGATTGCCAAGCTATACAACAGTTAGCATACCAAAACTTTTTATTTAAAATTCAAAAAATTTTAAAATTAAAAAAATTGTGTTAAAATATTATTTTAAGTACAAACGGAACATGCTGCTGTTGTACCTGACAGTGTCTGTTATCTGTTTTAAAAATATAGCCCTATCAGTATCACAAATTTTGAGTCCCATTTGGATAAACTTCGAGCCGACTCCAATTATCTTCTTTCTGAGGAATATGAGGTATAATATCCACTACATTTTGATAGTAATGTTATATTCAGAAAAATTCCTGTCTAGAATTGACACAATAGATCTTTATTATGCTTTCAGGACCTAAAGGATGTTGGGCGTAACCAGCCACAAGATGCTGCATTATTGCCTGAAAATAGAGGGAAAAATCGATACAATAATATTTTACCTTGTATGTTCATACATAATAGGACAGTTTGTTGACAGGCTTTTATTGTCTGAATTGCTTCAAATTCTGAATTGAGTTTGTTTAAAACAGACGATTCTACTCGGGTAAAACTCTCCCACATTGATGATGACTCCTGCTCAGACTACATTAACGCAAGCTATATTCCTGTAAGATTTATATCAAACACTCACACAGTGAGTGAAGCACATGTTTTGTTTCACTCTCAATGCATGCCACAATCAAGGTGGATTTGATCAACAGTTTGGTGAAGTGCTAATATTGTTCAACACTTTTTTGTTCAGCAAAATTTAATGGCACACAATTGCATTTTGTTTGTTTAGAAATAAAATATTATTATATATACTTTCCATGTGATTGGCTTTTCTAAACATGTCACATGTATTAATTTAAAGGGCAATAACTTCAGGCGGGAGTATATAGCAACTCAGGGTCCATTACCCGGCACTAAAGATGACTTCTGGAAGATGGTCTGGGAACAGAACGTGCACAACATTGTCATGGTCACACAGTGTGTTGAGAAAGGAAGGGTATGTGAAAACAGCCCCTTTCACATATACTATTTTTACTGGTAAAACTTGACAAATTACCTTTAGGAGATAATGTGTGAATGGGACCTTTAAAAAGTTACTGCTAAATCGTCCCTGGCTTTACCAGTAAGAAAAGTTGTAACATTACCAGTAATTTACCAGTAACATGCTTTGTGTGAAGGCAGAACAGGGTTACCGGTAAACTTGTGCATCAGTTTGTTTTGTATTCATATACTGTACGTAGGTGAAGTGTGACCACTACTGGCCATTTGACCAGGATCCACTATACTATGGAGATTTGATAGTGCAGATGCAGTCAGAGTCCGTCTTACCTGAGTGGACCATCCGCGAGTTCAAGATCTGTAATGTGGGTATAACACCTGTGTCCCCCAGAGTTCTCTCAGTTCTGATAGACATGTTAATGAGCAGTGGTGGATGTCTCCACAGGAGGAACATCTAAGCTATTCCAGAGTGGTACGTCAGTTCCACTACACGGTTTGGCCTGATCACGGAGTTCCAGAAATCACACAGTCACTCATTCAGTTTGTCCGAACTGTGAGGGACTATGTCAACAGAACACCCTTCTCTGGAGCTACTGTGGTGCACTGCAGGTGCAGAATTATATAACAGCTACTACAGTATTTCTGATTTTATTCCTTTTCTTTTTTACTATAGCAAACATATTTGAATAATCTACACCTTTAAACATATATTAAAAATTAACAATTTTCCCAATTTCTCAGCTGTTAAAGATATAGTTAACCTCATTTATTAAATCTCATGTATGACTTTTATCAGTTTGACTTTTTCTTTTTGTGAAACACAAAGTTCCCTTTCGATGATGACACTGGGGTTCGTTCTTGGGAGCCCAATCGCCTCCAATCTTACATATTAAGGGCCAATGAATATTGGCAAGTGGAATTTGCATGACAGTCTCCACCCCCGATATCTGGATATAGCTGGTATGCAACACTCACTCAGATTTTTTTATTTTGAGTCGCACATGTGCAGTCCTGACACCTCATTTTCTTACGGGAAAAAAACTGAGATTTTCTCTCACTAACCTGCTTATCCTTACCTAAACTTCCCCTGGGCACTTCAGTCACAGAGCCTAAAAGAGCCTATTTCCTCCGCTCCCACAGTGGTACGACATCTTTTTAAAGGTGACATTTTGTCCCTGTGGTTCTGGATGTGGCTGATATATTGCTCCCTCACAATTGGTCACGAATGGTGCCTTGAGTGTCATGGGCTCAGGAACCTTTTGTGGGTGGTACATGTTCTCATTGTGATGGTATGACCATTAGAACGTTGTAGTCGCATCCTTTTCTGTTACCTCTATGAGTGTTGGGTCTGTAAGCGACAGAATGATTCCCCTGCCACGCCTGGCCCAGGTGCCTTTCTTTCCCGAGGTGCATGCAAGCTAACGAAGCACTTGCTTTGCTGGTGGACCTGTTTCCGAGTCCACCCACTGCCCACTGTACTCCCTGACCCGCACAAATCCTCTAGTACACGACTGGCCACAACATCTATGCAAATATGCAAATATATGGTTCTGTGCACGATCAGGGAGGAGTGG
The DNA here is from genome assembly GCA_036877625.1 of Ambastaia sidthimunki. Taxonomy (NCBI): domain Eukaryota; kingdom Metazoa; phylum Chordata; class Actinopteri; order Cypriniformes; family Botiidae; genus Ambastaia; species Ambastaia sidthimunki. The sequence continues at coordinate 43,737 of JAZGTK010000162.1, forward strand.
CACCAGGTTTTCTTGGTGGCCCCATTCTGAACCAACCACACCTGGTTTGTGGAGCTCATGCCCCTGACAGCAGCTCCCCCCAGCGGCCAGGACCTTCTCACTCAGGCGCAGGGCACATTCACGCATCCTAGACCAGACCTCTGAAATCTCCATGTTTGGCTTCTGGATGCGACCCTGGTTTTGAGACCCTGGCCTGGCTGTGTGCCCAATGTTCCTACTACTCCCTTCCGGGACCAGGTGGTGAGCCTGCAAGCTGTCAAGTTCCCTTACGGTAAAACCTTATGTCTCCCCTTTGGTAGAGTACCTCTACCTCACTGTTGTAGCTAGGCTCCCTCTCAGAGAATAGGGACCATCTTAGAAGTACCCATATGTGTGCTACCCCCTGGAGTATGTCCACTTGTTGCCTACCACATGGCACCTACTATTTATAGGATGTGGTCTCCTTTGGTAAGTATCAATATCTGAGTGAGTGTTACAGCCTATATACCCGGATATTGGGGGTGGAGATTGGCATGCAAATTCCACTTGGCATCTTCATTAGCCTTTTATATATAAGATTGGAGGCGATTGTGCTCCCAAGAATGAACCCGACACAACATCTCATTCATCGACACAACGTCTCATTCCCTCTGTCAGGGAACAAGGGTTACATATGTAACCAACAATATTTTGAAAAATGTCTCAATGGTTGTGTCCATACATTAGAAGTCAAAGGATGCCAGTGTTGTTTGGATACCAAAATGCTTCAAAATATATTCTTTGTGTTCCTTAAACAAAAAGGTCATACAGGTTTGGAATGAAATGAGGGTCGGTAAATGATTAAAAAAAAATTCATTTGGGGGGGAACCATACCGTTGAAGGCCGCTGATTTTTAATCATATCTTGCAATAAAAACAAGGAACAAATGCAAAGAACAATGAACTTTTCAATACTTCTGCAGTTTAGAGACATCAGTATAAAGTTTATTACATTTAATTTTAGTAAACCAACATTTTTAAAATAAGGAGGCATTAGAAATGAGCCATAATCCTGACACCATTCCCTCAGTCTTTATTGCTGGATTGTGTTTCTTCTGACAGTGCTGGGGTGGGCCGAACTGGGACCTTCATTGCTCTGGACAGGATCCTTCAGCAGCTGGACACTAGGGACACAGTGGATGTCTACAGTGTTGTTTTTGATCTGAGACTCCATCGCACACATATGGTGCAGACAGAGGTGAGCTTTCATCTGTAAATAACACTGTTGCTTTTCAAATGGAAACCAAAATAATTCTGTATTTGTTTTGTGTGTTGCACTAGTGCCAGTACTCGTACCTCTATCAGAGTGTTCGGGATGTGCTTCGGGCAAGAAAACTGCGTAGCGAACAGGAAAATCTTTTGTATCCCATCTATGAAAATGTGCATTCAGACCACCATCGAGGTTAGTCTGCTAATAATGTCTATACTAAGTATTTGTGTTTTTGTTTATTCTTACATCATTTGCAATTATTTTTGTATTCTGTTATAGATGTGGTCTATTCCAAACATTGATGTGTTGATGGGTAAAGAAGAGGCAAAAAATTTGTCAAACACATATAAAGTTTTATTTGAAAATAAATTTAAGGTAATATGCTATATGTATAACTAGGTGTAACAAAATTGTATCAGATATTAGTTATTCAACATTAATTTAGAGTTTGTAAGTCCAGCATAAAATGTTGTGCACTACTAATTAAATGTTATAGACTTATTTTATATTAATAAAATGTTATTGTAATAAAAACAGTATGTTCTATTTTATTATATGAAGTGAATGTGTACAATGTTTTTGCTAGAACACTGTCTTTGGTTATCCCTTCATTAAAATAACATTGTTTTTACCAGCTGACTGTCAAAACATCTTGAACTATAAATTATAGTTCTCAGTTCTGCTGTCCATCACTATACACGCCATATGTACATTAAGTCCATCAATGTATTAACTGCTGTTTCTGTTTTATAACAACACAGCTTAATGTTCATTAATGTTCAGCAACTGTTGGTGGGTTAAATATGAATTTTCAATAAATGAAATAAATTTGTCAACAAATGGTCTTAATAAAACTAATTTGTTTGCCCATCAATCCATCCTTTTACATCCTTATGCCAATTTGAGAAGATTACAGCCATAACCTGATTACTCAAAAGCAGTGGGATTATGATGGACTTTATTGAACTTCTTATTATCATTATTTAGGGGCTGTCTGGATATATTATCTTCTCATAAATCTCTGAATTAGGTATGAACTATGACAGGTTATGGCATGTTGTGCCAGGTTATGACTTATGAGTTATGGTGTTTCTAAACCACATCTATTTCTTCAAATGGTTTCAATGTGTTGTAGCTATCATCAACTCAGTCAACTTTACATTCATAAACCAATTACAATTGTTGTATACCTAATTAGTTTTACTACTATACGTTTTAAAATGAACAATAAAGTTTGCAATTAGTTTGCAAAGTTTGCAACCAAACTAAAAGTATTCTATATTCAGTGTGTTTTCATAATTTTACTGCTTTCTATTTTTTCCTTTTATTATATGTAAAACTGCTTTGAAACAATGCAACATTGTAAAAAATGCTATATAAATTTATTTGAATTGGATTTAATTAAGTCATGCTAAAACATGTTACATGTTAGCATTCTGTTAAATCAAACATGCTAACATTGTTAAAACATGCTATTCTCATGCTAAAGATTGTTAAAACATTATGTTAACTTACTAAAACATGTTAAACTTGTTACCATCATGTTAAAGAATGTAATGAAAGTATTTCAAGTGATTATACTCTTTTAGGCCAGGCTTTGTCAAACCAACAAGTCTGTCCTGAAATTTCATTATTTCGGTATGGTCACTGGATATCCACCAGATGGCACTCCCTAATGGTCTCATACCTAATTCCATTCCATTCAGGTATTTCAATCATTCTTTGCGATGTTTTGTTCGGTGTTACACTGCAATTCTGAGCATTCTGTTGGTGTCCTTTCTGTGATCTTCTTCTTCCTTGTTTTCTTTGCTTTCCTAATCTTCTTCTGTTTTCCTGGTTTTCCCTAGAGCTTTGTCATTTGGACTTGGTTGTTTGGTTTGGACTGTTTCCACTGTGTTTTGACCCCCTGCCTGTTTCTTGCATCTGTGGATTATGTTAAATAAACTGTGTTTGGATCTGCATCCCTTGATTTCTGAGCAGTTTGTAACACTAATTTAAGTGACGAATCTCAACCTGGCTTCCTTAAAAGTAGGCATATTTCTAATAACATTCAGTTACTTCTGGACATTTTTTTAGATTAGATTGGATTCAACTTTATTGTCATTATGCCAAGTACACGTACAGCGCTAATGAAATGCAGTTAGCATCTAACCAGAAGTGCAAGAATATAGTGATTTATATATACAGATAAGTGCAGGAGTACTGCAGCATACAGAAGCTACAACTTACAGTATGGAAGTTACAATATTTACAGGAAATGTGTGCAATATGAGCAGCAAGTGCAAATCCTTAATTATTCTGATTTAATTTAGGAAGAAAGTTTGTACTTTACTGATAACGTTTTTTTTTTTTTCAATTCATGACCCCTTCAACACAAAACTAAAGTAAATGGAAAATTTTGCTTAAGTCTCATGTGTCTTAGATATTTCTCCTGAGAAAAAGGCCCAGAAATCTCACAAAAGTCTCCCTTAGAATTTTAGAAGAGATCTCAACAATGTCACAAACTGAGCACAGATTTGTAAAGTCTCATATTGGCAATCAAATGCCAATATTCTTAAACATTTTAGTGTGAACTCAAACATTTCTCATCAATTTACCCACATACTAAATATTTAAAATACACAATCTACATTAATTTTACTTCATACTGTTTTAACATTTGTCTCATTTGTTTCTGTTTTTATTTCTCCTAACAATTTTAGGGGCAACATCTTAAACAAGTCAGAATCAAGTTGATACTTAAATGAAACGCAGCTGAAATCTCCATCAAATCTCCTAAACTCTAAAAGAGCAACCTTGGAGAAATAAACTTTTCCCCTGCAAAGGTTCATAATTACACAAACACTAATCACCTGAACTATGACTTTGCAGAAAGCTATTGAACATTAACCATTGAAAATGAAACAAAGTTAATTTAAAATGCACTATGATTTATAGTAACTTACCCTAACTATCAGTGGTTTTATTAGCAAACAGGATAGTATTTTAAGTGCATATGTTCATAGACAACACAGCAAGTGACTTCAGATCATAATGTCAGCATTTTTCTAAGATTCTGTAAACAGGACTCTTTAACAGTTTGACTCTGCATATCATGTTAAACTTTGTTAACATGTTATCATTCAAACTGTTTACAATGTTCTTCCCACGGTCTGTTTCATCCAGGGTCAAATCTCACAGGAATTCAACCACTCGAGATCATCCATCTTAATTTTAAACGGCCAACTATTACAAAGTTTATAATTCATAATACATATATAGCCTAAATATATGTGTTGCAGCTAATGATGTAGTAACTGCACAAAATGTAATAAGTGCACATAATGTAATAAGCATTGCATTAGTAATGTAATAAATGTTCATCATGTGGTAATTTTCTCAAAATATAAAACAATCTCATAATGTAATAACACAAGCTCCTAATGTAATAACAATTTTTACATTGAGAAATGTATAACAAATCCCCTAAAAACATCATTGCCCCCTAAAAACATCATAATCCTAACATTGTCATTGTGAAAATTGTAATATTGTGTGTTCCTGTAGCTCAACTGGTAGAGCATTGCGTTAGCAGCGCAAAGGTTGTGGGTTTGATCCCAGGAAACACAACTACTGATAAAAACATATACCTTGAATTCACTGTATGTAATGTCTTATTTAAACAAAAGACATTAATATTCCTTTACAGTACATTTTTAAAACTCTAAATCCAGTCTTAAACTATCTGCGCAATGCACTAAATGTAAATATTCATTATAATGATGATTATTAGTAGTGGTGCTTGTGAAACAAAGCATCACTATTACTCTCTTGCATCTTCTTTTTCTGGACAAAACACTGGTACGTAACTCAATTGGGGGTGAGCTCATATCACTAGGCTTAGCAAGCAGAAACAAATGGTGACGTTGCAACTTTATAGCCACACCCTAGCATCCAGTTAGAGCACCCTAGCAATCGCTCCATAGACTTCCATTGACTTCCATCAGAACATCATAAAGACAAGTGGGTGGTCTCTTTGAATCAGACTGGAAACCGTTTAGCCATGCCCTAGCAACCATCTAGAGCACCCTAGCAAAAAATATAATTAGCTACTTCTCAGCACCAGAACACCATAGAGACATAGGAGTTAACCTTTCGATTCAGACACACATCCATCTATTAGTTTTACCCTGTTAACTGTCTTACCTACACCCTAGCAGCCATTTACGGTATCCTAGCAACCATGGATACTGTTAAATGAATAAGCCATATCTCAGCATTAGACGTGGATAAATGTATTTGACTTGGGCTGTCAGTGGGCTTTAGGCATTGCCCTGGCAACTTCCTAGTCTCACCCTAGCAACCCGTAACAGCTGCATAACATCATGAGTAAGCCATATTTTAATTTATCCATCATGCTAATTCATGGTAGCATCATGATAAAAAATGCTAGCATCATGCTATATCTTGCTAACACATGCTATTGTTTTCCCCAGGACTATTATTAGGGCCCAAGCACTGAACGTGTGAATTCAGCCTGTCAATTTGACCCCTCATTTATGGTTCTACGACAAACAGCGCAGGATGAGTTATGTACGAAAGTTTTGTCCTGAAAAATGAGTGAAGTGACAGTGAAGTGACATGTTTTTTTTGTCAGATATGGTGACCCATACCCGAAATGTGACCTCTGCATTTAACCCATCACTGGTGAGGAGTGAACACACACTGCAAGTCATGAACACACACACCTGGAGCAGTGGGCAGCTATCACTGCAGTGCCCAGGGAGCAATCGGAGGTTAGGTGCCTTGCTCAAGGGCACTTTGGTGGCTACCTGCCAGCACTGGAATAGAACCAGCAACCTACTGATTACAAGCCCGACTTACTAACCAGTGAGCCACAACTGCCCCATGCAGTTGCAAGTATGCAAGCGAGTTATAGTGTAATATTAATATAGTGTAAGTAATAGTTATGCTTTGCTCAGAAAGCACCACTAATAATTTTAATCAAACAACAGTATGTTGTTCTCAAGCCAACATAATGACATTCTTAGCCTAACATTTTATTACATTTAGCACAAACAACAGAGTTGTTGTTTAGCAGGTGTGGGCAAAAGGTGTGATCTCTGTAGAACCCACTTTTTACTAAAGTGGTGGGGTAGTTTCGACCTATAGTCACCAAATTCGTATTGCCAATAATAATAATTATTATTATAATTTGTGTTGTGTTGTGCTTGTCATCATAAAAAGAAGTATAACTTTTATAACCATTGAATCAAAATGTGTGTTTGTTTAAATACAATGTGTAGACTTGTACATGGTCCCTTACTCACCATTTTTTCTATTTCCATTTTAAAAAAATTACATTTACATCCATGTTGTTTCCCAAAAATCTAAATGTGAAGGTGCCATAGTGCTTGGGCCCACTGCTTGCAGCTATATAGATATAGATATTGTTTTTATGATTACCATTTAAATGAATATACATACAAAATAATCAAAACCACAGTAACATAATTGGAAAGCAGAAACTTAAATGTTTTAATGTATTGTATGCAAAATGTATTTTGGATGGAGCACATCATAATAACAAAATCACTACAACTTTTATGAGAATGTTAAGTTCACAATGTAGTCTGGTAAGCCTACTTTTCTTTTGCGCTCTTCTTTTTCTTTTTTCCTACTTTTCTTTTGCGCTCAAATGTAATATATATAAAAAGGTGATTATTATATTGTTAACAATGTTTCTCTTGTACATTATGTGCTGGTATTGCCATATGAACTATGTTACATTAAAAGTTGCAACAGTAATGTAGTAAATTTATTATACAATAACCTATAACATTGTGAAAAAAATGTTAATGCATTTAGATATTAGTAAATTACGCGCTCAAGATTTTATTATGTTTTGAGAAAGTTGGTAAGTTATAAACATTTTATTACTTTATGAGTTGCTACAACAACATGTATGCATAGGATGGATGGGTGGATAGATGACGAGCGTTGCAAGGCTTCTAAAGGAAGGCTTTGTTCCGCGCGCTTTCTTAACACCAGCGTGAACAGCGCGCGCCACTGTGGTGTCCTTGCGCGGACCCGCTTCACCTGTAGACTGTTAACGGGATTTCACGACATTTCACCTAATTCGTGAGTTCTGTGATGACTTTTATATGTACGAAAGTTTATATCGTTTTTTGAGTTTATATAATTTGTGTGTAGTTTACTTTGATAATATTTTGCTGATAATATTTGTTTTATTACGGTTTCCTAGTCAAGGAATAAAAAAATTATACGCTAGACAAACAATAGGGTTTATATCTCTTATTCGAATTTTATTTCATGCACAAACTTTGTGCATTATTTATTTAATATTATTTAATATTTATTTAATAATAATGAATATTATTTACTGTGTCTCTGTTACCTTGGGTTACATGTATAGGCTGCGGTTTACTAAAACTTTTAATTTAGACGCATATTTATTGTCATATTTGTTTTTATTTCGGGTCATTTTGTTTTTCCCCGTCAAAATGAAGGAGATTGATGTTACAAACTGATGTGGTCTATGTATTAATATGATATGTTGTTGCGTACTGCGCAAATATTTATTAGTCTTTCAAAAGAAATATAAAAAAACTAGCACTGACTACAGACTCCAGCGTTTTAGGTGACTAACAACGAACAAAGCAGAGGGATGTTGTTACTATTCTCGGTTCAAAGCAGGACCCCAACTATGAAAAATGTATGTATATGAAGAGGCATACCTGTTCCTAAAACTACATTTTACTCTGAGAATAATGCAAATGATTGGTGAAAGTTCAAATTTAAGAAAAAAACTTACATGGGGCTGCAATGGGAGCCTGTTCTCCTCTGACTTAACTAACTTTTTAAGTCTAATTACTAATGAGTTATCCTTCCTTATTAGTTAGCGTAACATGTTAAATATGAAACAGTAGGCTAAAGTGATATAATCTAATAATCACATACAATAATCACCCAATAACCTAATCACATACACATGTGATCATAAACATCAGAATCAGAAATGAACAGCACATGTTGTAATTTAGCAGATAAAGTGATTGTGTTATGTGATTACTACAGGTCATATTGTTTACAGGTAAAGGAATATCTTTCGAAGTAACGATAAGAGCGGTCATTTGTAGTCTCTGTATTATGGTGGAGCCTAAATCTTTACTGAAATTCTTCACATATGAAATTTCTCTGCAAAAATGAACATAATTGTAAAGCGCTTTACACATTGTTCGCACATGCGAACTGGAATCTGGTTGTATTCGAGTAAACTTTTCTCTGTAATCATTTGTGACCATGAACAGCAGAAAAAGAAGCGAGTAACACTTAAGAATACTGCTTCTTATTTAATAAGTAGTTATGCAGAAACTAATGCAGAACAAATGGTTAGGATGTAAACCTGCATTAATACTGTAGTCACTACTGATAACAAATAAGGAAGAGTGATTAATAATCAGTAGGTAATAGCTGTGCTATTATAGCTAATGTTTGAGTTAAGTAACAGTAATTTATTACTTATTTAATAGTCTTTATTAACTACTAAATGCTGTAGTAGAAAAGGCTTATTTAAAATAACTATGAATTAACTACTCATCAACAGTCACATGCAATTAATTGTGCTTAAATGAGCTTATATATGATCCTGTTTATAATACAACGTTAACAATATTGTTTTCTTTCAGGAGGTTGGTCAGGGTACTTTGAATACTGTTATGACTAAATAGCTCATTAAGAATTATTTCTCCATATTGCCATAAGGAGGAAGTTGTGGTCCACTGGTTAGTGAGTCGGGCTTGTAATCAGTAGGTTCGATTCCAGTACTGGCAGGAAGCAACTGAAGTGCCCTTGAGCTGGGCGTCTAACCCCCGATTGCTCCTCAGGCACTGCAGTGATAGCTGCCCACTGCTCCGGGTGTGTGTGTGTTCATGACTTGCAGTGTGTGTTCAGTGTGATGGGTTAAATGCAGAGGTCACATTTCGGGTGTGGGTTACCATATCTGACAAAAACATGACACTTTCACTTTTCAATTAAAAAAGTCTATTGTGCTCTTTACCGGAAACTCAAGAAATACATCCCCTCTTAATCACTTACGCTGTGATTTTGATATAATTTGTCTCAATCCACATTCATGCACTGTCACCTTAAGATAGAGGGCCAACACATGCCATCACAGCATGGGAAAATCAGCGTGGTTGGAAACAAGTGGCAGCATGTGGAACTTGAATGCCATAGAAACACACAAAACACATTTAAAATGGGAAAGAGCTAATGTGCGATTGACTGTACAAATAGTTTAAAAAAAATGTTTTTCAGGCTGCTGAAAGCTATAGAAACGTGAAGCAAATAGATCGCCACAATTCACAAAAAACTAGCATACAGGCACCACAATGTGGATTTGTGTAGGGTATTGTGTGAGATATGTTGTATTTAGGGGGTAAAATCACACCCTGGTTATGTTTTATGTTTTACGAACATTTATCAATACTTAAACATTTGCCATCTTATATTTTGTGTACGCTGTTGTGTTTGCTATGATACATTTATTAAAAATATCCATTATTATGAGCCTTGTGTTCTCACATAATTATTAAGAAGTTACTATGATCTTCACTTTAGAATACTGTACCAGATTTTAAGTAATTCCTCAAGACAGGAGTGGTAATACCTGAGTAATTACTACCTGATTACTATGATCTTCACTTATAATACTGTTCCAGATAGTAATTAATTTCTTAGGAATGGTAAGGTATTGAAAACACTTCTGTAATTTCTAATGGGTTATTTTTTTTGTGAGGTAAGTTGGTCAGTAATGATTTTCTGCAAGACAATGCAATGATTGTATTAAGTTGTTCTCTGGTAAAGAGCACATACATTAACATTCATATGGCAAAATAGAGAATTCATTCTTAATGAGCTGTTTAGTCACACCAGTGTGGAGGTAGGTAACATAAGGTTCTAAGTAACCAACTTCCTGAAAGTAAACAAAAATTGTTAACATATTAATATGAAACAGGATCATATATAATCCCATTATTGGCATAATTAATTGTATAAGACTGTTGTGACAGCAATCCTCAGGACAGTGACGTTATAACGTGTGACGTTATCGCATATGTGTGTTTAGACGCAGATCAGATGTCTGGATATTGGATATGTAACTAATTTAAATCAACTTTTGGAAGTGACTCAGATCAGATACAAAAAAATCTGATCTCGTACAGATTTTTGTGTTTACACATGTGCAACCAATTCTGATTTGGGTCAGATTTAAGTAAACAAATCTGATTTTTTTGTGTTAGTGTAAATGCAGCCAATTAGTTTTACCCTGTTAACTGTCTAGCTACACCCTAGCAACCATTTACCATACTCTAGCAATCATGTAATGAAATGAATAAGCCACACCCCAGCAACCATTTAGAGCAACTGCATAACAACTTAGCAACCACTCAGGGTACCTGGTGTCTACAAAAAAATATGTATTTCTCAGACTATGTTCAACACAATAATGGTATTATTTGCAAATAGTAAGTGCAATTTTTATTGGACAAGAATATTAGGGATTTGCAATAACACCATAAAATACACACAATACACAAAAAATACATACACATAATATAGGGTAAGTGTACCCATTAAGCCCACCAAAATCTAAGTTCACGTATTTTTCATAGATGCTAGGATGGTTTTTAAACATGATCATTTGTTAAAATGAATGATTAATCTCTCATTTGAAAGTATATTCATTTAGTTATGCATATTTTAAGAAACAAATTAAAGAAATTCTATGAATAAAGTCAAAAGTCTGGCATGGGCACTGAAGTACCATTTAAGCCCATGTGTGTTCCAAATAAGCCCACAACCACAATTATTGACACAAATATAAAAAAAATATGATTTTTTCAGGTAGTAAAAACATTTATTTCAGTAACATCAGTCAGTCCTTGTTGGCCGCAACACCTCCAGCACCACAACACTGAGCACAGGTGCCCCACAGGGCTGTGTGCTCAGCCCGCTGCTCTTTACGCTGCTGACCCACGACTGCACTGCCAAGTTCAGCTCCAATCACATCATCAAGTTCGCTAATGACACAACTGTGGTAGGTCTTGTCAGCAACAATGATGAAACATTCTACAGAGAGGAAGTGGCACAACTGGTTGAATGGTGTAGTGCAAACAACCTGGACTTCAGGAGAAACTCTGCTGACCACCCCCCACTGACCATCAACAGCTCGACTGTGGAGAGGGTCAGAAGCACTAAATTGAGGGTGAGACGGTACCGGAGCATCAAAGCCCGGTCTGCAAGACTGCTCAACAGCTTTTTCCCGCAGGCTGTGAGAGCCCTCAACTCCAATGCCCTCCTCTGAAAACTCATCCACAAACCTCATAAACATTATGCAATCTAAATGCACAAGACACTTTTGTAAATGCACAAACACTTTATTAAGAACTCAATAAGAACTAAAAAAAAAAAAAAAAAAAAAAGTTTACCACCACGCACAACTTATCATGTGTGGTACGTGTACTGTCTGTCCTAGGCTATGTGTATGTCCTTAGTCAACCATTTATAGTGTATTTATAGTATATGTATAGTTAGATTACCCCCCTCAGTAAGGGTATCATGTATAGTTTATGTATAGGATTAAAAAGTGTGTATAGTCTTAAAATTGTTCTATGTCTAGGGGTGTGTATTGTATATTTATTTGTATTTAATTTTTTTTATTTCTTTTTCTTCTCTGTGTAACACTGTGGTCCTGCGAGACACGAAATTTCGTTCCACTGCATGCCTACACATGTAGCAGAATGACAATAAAGCAATAAAGCAATAAAACAACCTTAACCTTAACATGTTATATATGTTGTACACATTTATTTTTTGAACTTGCATTTAATGTTTGGCTTGTAACAATAAACCACCACAAACATGATCAAGTAGGCCTAACACAAATTTTCATTGGTTTCAGTATTTACCATTTCATTTAATATTCACAAAATTTCATTAAATATTGACAAAATAAAAAATGTATATAACTATAAATTACATTACAGTGCATCAAGAATATCTTTGAAATAAACATGAAACAGGCCTACAGATTGGTAAACAGGTTACTGATCGGCCACTCTCATTACTTTTAACTTTTTTTTGTAAAGACTTTCAATTTTAAAAAGCTACATAACAAAAAGCATTTCACAATATGTGATGTGCTATGTAGTCTAGTTAATGATGTCAGGGAGATAAGAATAGCAAAGAATAACAAAGTCACTGAAAAAAAATGTACCAAACATACTTTCAGCAATTTTCTATTTAAATACATTAGATGGGCTTAAATGGAACATACTGGGCTTAAATGGTTCTACAGTAATTGTGGATATGTCTATGAGGACGTATAGACATATTCACATCAAAATAAAAAAAGATATATATATTTTATGTTTGGAACATATTATGCTTTTAACTTGATTTCATAGTTATTCTTTTAATGTCCCATTTTCAAAATTATTGAAGTTGTTCTCATACGAAGTTTGCATATGCTATCTGCTTTTTGGGTCACTGTACCATTTAAGCCCACCTTGAAAAATTAAATAAAAAATGAAAAAATATTTACCTCACCCAAACCATTTATTGTGCTTTTAATTAATATATATATATATTGATGTGAAATGCATCAGAAAACATTTAGTTCATACACTTAATATTTCTAATACTCCAGCCGCGTTGTGCATATCTGTAACACCTCCGTTTGGACTGTCTCGTGGTTTGTTCTGTGTTTTATTTTCGTGATCATGAGTGTCAACTTTCACGACCCCTCCTTTTATATCCTCCTGCTGGAGCAAACCAACCTCCATGACTTCGCTCTCTGCCATTTGTACCATGCCCTGCTCAGCAGTGCCACCAAGACAAAGTTTTCTGGAACGGGTCCTCGGGAGAGCCTTCTGGCCTATGTTGAGTGGGTGCTGTGGGCCCACTCCTGATCCAGTGCCCAGCCCAACATCATTCACGAGTGCAGAGCCACTGCCCGAGAGCACATTGGACGGAGAGTCCAAGCAACTGGCGACCGACGAGCCATCGGATGAGCGTGCGACAGAGCCGAGGTTCGCCGCTAAGGCTGGGCCGGTGCCGGCAGACCAGTTGAGTGTGCTGGCAGTGGAGCATGACATGGATGACAAGGACGAGGGAAGCTACACCCACTGCACAAGCGCTGAGGGTGAGCATACACTGGGTTCCATGCAATGTGTTCTGGACATCATGCCTGACCATGATTCCCCACCCACCCCGCCTTTCATGTTGAAATATACCTGTCATGACATACCAGCCACATCGCCGCTGGCTACTGACAGCCCCTTCGCTCACCCTCAGCCCACCACCTGTGCAGTAGCTGAGCTGCAGGGCTGCCATCCACCATCAGCGCCGTGGCTGGAGAACCCATCGCCACTGGTCTCTGGATCCTGGACTCCGCCTTGGCCCTCTGACCCTGCAGCTCCACCATGCCACCTAGCTCCCTCATCTCTACCCTGTCTCGTCAGTCCACCTGCTCCACCTGGCTCCATTGTTCCTCAAGCCTCACCTCGGTCTGTCGTCGACCCTCCCTCACCTCTGGATTATACTCCTCCGGCTACGCCTCGTTCCTCCATCCCACCGGCTCGGTCTGACTCCTCCATCCCTCCTGACTCGCCTCGGTCTTCTGTCGCAGACATCTGCTCCGCCTCAGAGAGGACCAGAGGACCATCGACTTTCCGTCTCTGTCTTGGGCTCCATGTCCACCTGCTCTGCCTCCATCGGTTGGTCCACTGGAGTCATCAGCTCTTCTGCCATGGGTCCTCCCTCTGTCGGCTCCGCGGGGGACCATCATTATGGCTGTGACCTGGGTCCTGCCCAGCTCCCTCTGCGCTCCCTCCCTTGTGAGCCCCTCTTCCAGGAGTCCGACCCCCACCGGAGCCCCTCCATGGACTATCTGCCTGTTCTGTTTGTCTATGACGCGGGGTCGTGCCTTCTGGAGGGGGGGCGTACTGTAACACCCCCATTTGGACGGTCTTGTGGTTTGTTCTATGTTTGCCCATATATGGAGTTCCTGTGCTTGTTCAGTGTAATGTGTATCACCTGTGTCTCGTTTATGTTTGATTAGTTGTGTATTTAAGTCGTTTCTTGTTCCTGTTGGTGATTGTATTGTTATGTTGAGTGTTCCCTGTTCCATGCCTGCTTGTGCCTTGATGTTTTTGTACTGCTTGTGGATTATTTGGATTAAACACGTTGTTTTTGGATTCTACGTTTGTTTCAAGTCTGCTTTGAGAACCCGCCTCGTGACAATATCATGACTACTGATTTGACCTTGTGATGCGCTACTGAGAACCCGAGAGTCCGCCTTCAGGGTAGGTAACAAAGCCGCCCTAAGAACAGTGAGGGCCAAACTGTCCTGGGCCATCAGAGAGGCAAAGCGTGCACATGCTCAGAGAATCCACAGCCACTTTACGACCAGCAGAGGCACTTATGCCTGTCATCATGAAGTGCTTCGAGAGGCCTCCATCTGGTCCTCACCCACCTGGACAATAAAAACACATATGTTCAAATGCTGTTCATAGACTTCAATTCAGCATTCAACACCATTATTCCTCAGCACCTGACTGAAAAGCTGAACCTGCTGGGCCTGAACACCTCCTTCTGCAACTGGATCCTGGACTTCCTGACTGGGAGACTTCAGTCAGTCCGGATCGGAAACAGCACCTCCAGCACCACCACACTGGGGCCCCTCAGGGCTGTGTGCTCAGTCTATTGCTGTTCATTTTGCTGACTCACGACTGTGCACAGCTCGAACCACATCATCAAGTCTGCCAATGACACAACCGTGGTGGGTCTCATCAGCATGAACGACGAGTCAGCATACATAGAGGAGGTATGTCCGTATAACGGACTGGTGTAGAGCCAACAACCTGTCTCATGATCATGATTTTTGTGGTCTGTTAGAACGGTGAATAGGAGTCTTGCCCCTTCCAGCCAGTGACGCCACTAGCTTGATGGCCAAGAGTTCTCAATTACCCACATAGTCATAGTTCCGCTTGCCTGAGGTTAGCTTGCAAGAGAAGAAAGCACATGGATACATTTTGAGAGGTGAAACATGATGTTGGGCAAAATGGCACCTACCCCGGTATTCTAAGCTTCCACTTTTTTCAAGGAAGGTTGGGATCTGGATGTCGGAGGATGGGTGCTGTGGTGAATCGTACTTTCAATTCGTCAAAAGCCTGTAGAGCCTCAAGATTCCAGGCTATTTTTGAAAAATGGCGCTTGGTAAAGGTGTTTAAAGGTGCTGCCACCGAGCTGAAGTTCCTTATGAACCGCATGTAGAAGTTGCCGAACCCCAGAAACCACTGTAGTTTATTGACGGTTCATGGTTGGGGCCATTCGAGGACTGCTTTCACCTTTTTATTGTCCATAGTTACCCCCTCCTGACTAATGATCACTTGCACTTGGATGGATTGCCATCAAATTTCTCTGGGAAGGCCAGGCGTGGACTTATTGGAATGGGTGGCGACGGAGCTAGACTTGTGGGTGTTGGAGAGGAAGTGGCTGCCGTTTCGGCAGGTGGGAGGCATAAGCCTTGCAGTGTTTTGACGAGCTCTTTAGTAAGCGTGGCAAGTCTGTTGACCTGATGTTGATGCATAGCGAGTTGAGACGCTTGAACAGATACATGTTTTTAAATAAATAAACCATGTGTAGTTTAAATGTGTGGGTGTTTAAGTAAAGACTGTTCAGTGATGGTGTTTGAACAAAGTCAACAAATGAGTGCCATTCATGAGTATTGAGTCTTCTTGGTTTTAAAAATGCAGATTCAATAATCCAAATACAACATTCACAAATGTTTACAAAAAATTATTTAAGAACTTGATATGTACATTTGTGAAAACAATTTGAATTTATTTGGGTGAGATATATTTGTCTGAGCATTTGGGAAAATAATTGTGCTTTCACGTTTGTATTTACAAAAAAAGAGTTTTGATTTACGAATTTAATTTCGTACATGTGCTGTGCTCTTCTGAACTGTGTTTTATAAATGTATTATTTTTGAGGCTATTCTGGCTCCATTAATGAACTTCGTCATTCGTAGTCAAGTTATTTACACTCTATTAGTTATCTGGCCCTAACTTTGCTAATGTCATGCACTGTTAAGTTTGTTTATTCATAATAGCTTTGAGGTGATTTTGAGGTTTGTGCAACACATATTTTATGCTTTTTATCTTCAGGTTAAACTTTGATCTACAATCTGTTGGAGAAGTTGATTGCTGTCAGAATGAAAAATGAACAGTTCCCTTCTGTAATGAGCAAAGAAAAACAAGTTCACATCATCAGTTTCAGATCCATAGAAGATATTGGCTATGGCCTCCAAGATTCAATGGTGAGTCTCTTTTTTTCTCTGTCGACTCCATGTGGCAGCAAGTATAGCACACAATACCTGGATATGTTCATTGCATATAGATTTACATGTTTGAACATATTTCTTTGTTTTGTAGGGATTGAAATTTAAGAACATAAATAAAGTTCTAGAAATTTGGTTAAAAGTAAGCAAGAACAGTGCCCCACGATTTAGATCACGGGGGACAGAATGTGACAGGTGTAGTGTGAGAGGGAGATGGATTAAATGACTTGTTTGGTCCGTGCTGGTGGTTGTGATGTTTACCTGTCATTGTCAAATAAATAAGTGTCGTAATTACTAGTTCTGTGTCCTTGTCTTTTACACAACGGTGATAAGTTGTCACACAAAACAAAGCCAAGAACCCATAAAAAGCTGCCGGCTAACAACAGAGTTTAACAATATGACACTTATAACCCGAGCATTACACTGGTTGCAGCTGCGTTTCGCTTGTTTTATTTCTGTTGGAATGCTTGCTGACACGTTTATACCTTTGTATAATATTTTTTTTACATGCTCTGTTTGCAAGTTCGGATTATGTGAATTTTTTTACTCTGTCTCATATAATATAGTGGATGATGAGAATGACGCAGCTGTAATACAGAGAATTGGACATGTTGAAGTTAAAGCAAATCCACATTTTTTATTTAAAATTTACCTCCCTAGACCTTCTTCTGGAGATGATAATGCACCATTTAGTGCATGGAAACAGGGATTTGAAGTAGCATTTAATGTTTCAGCTATGCCTTTGGGTAAAGCCAAACTTTTCCCTTTTAGGCTTCCTGGTCCAGCATTTGTATACTGAAAGTCTCCCCTGCGGTACAATTTGACTCAAGTCAGTTTGAGCACTGTTTTTGATGTGCAACATTTTTGGCCACATTTCAGACATTTTTAAATGCTCATCTAATGCATTTAATTCTAATGCTGCTGAGCTCACAAATCTAGTAACTGACAAAGCAGCACGTATTTTTGAAATTTTTCACAGATTTGTTACCGGCATAGATCCATCACTCAAGTTGAAAATTCATGAGCATGGAACTGTGACTTTGGATGATGCATTGAAAGTAGCAACTCAATGTGAACATGCACAGTTAGCTATTAGTGTTGCTAACCCTTCTGTCATTACACCCATAAATGTGACTCCACAGTCTTCATCTAACATAATGGCAGCATTTCACATCACTGAATTCTGAGCTGCATGTCTTACGTCAGTTTCACCTGTGACAAACTGATGATTGCATAGACCAGCTCCCACAGCAGATTTTCAGCTTTCAGGATAAGGTAACATATTCCATGCTCTCTTCACATCAGATCGGCATAGCCGTGGACTACAAGATCATTGTACATCATAGCCAGCTTGACTGGGATGAGCATCATCGCTGCCAGGACTGCTGTTGTTCTTCACAACATACACAGAAAGTTCGACGACTGCACCCTTCTGATGACTGTTGTCCCCAGCTAACCCTAACCCTATTCGGCAAATGATTAAGCACCCTCAAACGATGACTTCTACTGCCAAAGATACAGCAACCAGTTGAACAGTTGATTTTAAACTGCTCGGCCTACACCATTCATTCAGATTTCACTACCCTTACCAATGATTGTTGTAGATTGACCGCAGCCTTGTCTACTCGGTCTATTAGTAAGTCATTTGTGTTGGCATCATGCCCTACCAGACAGCAATTGGACATAACTTTTCATGTGGTATGCTCAGCTATTTATCCTGGTTTCATAGGCTGGGATTTCTTAATTGAACATGAGGTTACTGTTGACATACCACAGCACGTTTTTAGCTCTACAACACTTTGTCTCTTTAATTACCCCAGTTGTTGATTTCAGTACAAAGTTCTGCAGTCAGTGTCACTCAGGTAGCTGTCCTGCCTATGTCAGAGATGGCAATTCCAATACCATTATCTTCTGTTAAAGATATTGGTACAGCAAACGCTTTCACCGAAACGTATGTGGGTATAATAGAACCCCATCTTACTACAGGTATGTCCTTTAGGTGTCGCTTAAACACTAACCTTTGTTCACAAAAGGAGGGGCATTGTTAGAGTTGGTAAACCGACTCATGAACCTCTCTTGATGCTGGATGCCCATTAGGTCAGCTTTTGTCTGTCAATGGCAATTTTGTCTGTTAATGGCAATAACCAGCAGTTAATTTAACTACTGGTTATTGGCAAATACCACTTAATCCAGCTGACATAGAAAAACAGCTTTCGTTCCATATAATGACAAAGGGAATACCAGATACCAATGGGGATCTCAAATGCCTTGGCCAGTTTACAGCACTTAATGAAGCGTGTACATAGAGGTCTGCACTTAAGGATTTGTTTGTTTACAGTGCTGATTTCCCACAGCACCTTTAACACTTGTGTGAAGTCTTCAAACTTGGAGCCAAACTTCAAACTTAAGCCACCCAAGTGCTATCTAGCATACTCCTCTGTCACCTTCCTGGATCAGTTTTTTCCAGTGCCGGTGTTGAGCCAGACCCAACTAACAAAGTTAAGACGTGGCCGGTTCCAACATCAGCCACACAGGTCAGTGCTTTCCTTGGTCTATGTTCATATTACTGTAGATTCATTAGACACTTTGCACGGACAGCTGAACCCTTATTTAATTCAATTAAAATTCAATTTTGTTTATATAGCGCTTTTCACAATGTTGCATTGCACAAAGCAGCTGATAAAAACTACCACACATTTGGACCATTTGATTAAATGGACGTGCATCAGAAATAACTAAAACAGTATGTATTTCTTAGAGTATACGACATTTAGTAAATTAACATGACAGATGATAGGTATCATATTAAGCAAGATATGCCGATCCAGCTTACATGGAGATAATGCATAGAAAGAACATAACTTTTTATGGGATGGGGTATAAGGGATTTGCAATAATACCAAAAAACAATATGTACTTGTGATACAATGCAACATTGTCATGAATGCAGTCCCTTTGGCTCCCTCTACTGACCGCCAGCGGGAACCATCAACTGAATTTTAGAACTCCATCTCCCATCAGCCCCGTACCTGGCCACGCCCTTCCCAGCTGGCGGACATATTCTCATTAGTCCCAAGCAATATAACTCCAAAACATAAACCAAGGGACAGGCAGAGACAAAAGGCAGGCAGAGAACAATTGTACACGGGTAGGCAGTCCAGGTAATAACAAGGCACAGGTGACGTAAATAACACTACAGTGGGGAACGCAGGGGGCCTCTAGAGGCACGGAGACAAACTACAGGGGGAAGGATGCTGACAATTTTTTAATACTGATTTATAAACTGTGCGATTTTGTGACAATATATCAAGTGCTGAGGAATGTTACAAACAGAGATAGCTACAGAAGCATAATGTCACTTATTGCAGCTATAACATTGCACTGTTGTGACTAGGCAGAGAACAAAAATATAGAATCTAACTAGGCTGGACGTAGGTAAATAATAGGAAGTTTAATAAAGAACTCCATCATATTCACACTGATCTATCTCGTCCCATCCCATCTTCCCACCATCCGGATTGGAAAAAAGTCAATTTACATTTACTTTTATCCAAAGCGACTTACAAGGTGAGGAAAATGAAGAAGCGATAAATCGTAAGGAGGCAACATCAGCCATACACAATTTTACCAAGATTACAACATTTCAATGCTTGATAGATGCGATACCTTTTGAGAGAGAGCAGTTTAGTTTTTTATTAAATTCTTACTCGTGTCAGGTATTTGTAAAAGAGACAGGTTTTTAGCTGTTTCTTAAATATGATGAGGGAAGCAGCAGACCAAACAGAGTTTGGAAGATCATTCCACTAGCGATGGATAGTAAAGATAAATCTGCGAGCTCAAGTGATTGTGTGCCCTTAGAAGAGGGTATTACAAGGCGACGTTTATTCACTGACCGTAGGGATCTGGAAGGCCATGTGCTGTCTGCTTCAGGAAGAAAATTATCTACCTTTTATTGGAAATTGTACACCATTGTGTGGTCAGTTCATCATTTCCAACACTATCTTGTTTATCATCAGTTTACTATCAATAACACTTTTCACTAGATTAGATTAGATGATTAGATTCAACTTTATTGTCATTACACAAGTACAAGTACAGGGCAACGAAATGCAGTTTAGGTCTAACCAGAAGTGCAATAAGCAGTGAAGTGTTGGATATAGGTTGTGTTGCATGTTATGGTAAGGTTATTTACAGATAAGATAGGGATGTACTATGAGCATAATATACAGGTGGCGTTATAAACAGAGGTTTACAAATTGTGCAGTAAATATAAACTGAAATTTACAAGAGGATATGTACAAAGTAGTGCAAACAGTGCAGTAAATGGTGTTATTACAATAATCAGTACATAGTACTGGGGTGCAAATTGTGTGATAAATGTATAAATCTGGAGTGCAAATGAATGTGTAGACAATTAATTGTGCAGTAAATGTGTAGATATAAATAATCCGGAGTGCAAATGAATGTGTAGACAGTCCAGTAGTGCATTGATGGTCCTTAGTCTGCTGGTTCTGGTGCAGGCTCCTGAAGCGCCTGCCGGAAGGCAGGGGAGAGAACAGTCTGTGGGCGGTAGTGTCCAGTGTCCATTGGTGGTCCTGTAATGTAAATAACAGAGAGTAACAGTTATTAATGTAATTAATGGAGGGTGTAGGTGTATATGAGAATGTAGTGGAATCACTGAGTCGCAGAGTTCAATAAGGAGAGAGCTCTTGAAAAAAAGGTGTTCCTCAGTCTGCTGGTTCTGGTCCGGAGGCTCCTAAAGCGCTTGCCGGAAGGCAGGGGAGAGAACAATCTGTGGGTGGGGTGAGAAAAGTCCTGAGAACACTGCGTGCTCAACACAGACAGTGTTTCTGTTGAATGTCCTCAATAGCAGGAAGTGGAGTTCCTGTGATGCGCTGGGCGGTTTTCACCACCCGCTGCAGTGCCTTGCGCTCCACGACAGAGCAGCTCCCATACCAGACTGTGACACAATTGGTTAGAATGCTCTCTATTGTGCAGCGATAGAAGTTCACCAGGATGGCAGAGGACATCCGGTTCCTCTTTAGTGTCCTCAAGAAGAAGAGGCGCTGGTCAGCCTTCTTGACAAGGCTGGAGGTGTTAAAGGTCCAGGACAGGGCCTCTGAAATGTGGGTCCCCAGGAACTTAAAGCAGGAGACACGCTCAACTGCCATCCCATTGATGTGGATGGGATCATGTGTGCCTCCTCTCTCCTTCCTAAAGTCCCCAATAAGCTCCTTAGTCTTGGTGATGTTAAGGAGCAGGTTATTGTTTGTGCACCATGTGGCTAGGTGCTGGACCTCCTCCCTGTAAGCAGTCTCATTGTTGTTGCTGATAAGTCCAATCACTGTAGTATCATCTGCAAACTTGATGATGGTGTTAGATCCATTCAAGGCCCTGCAGTCGTGGGTGAAGAGGGAGTAGAGGTGTTGAGTGGTGTTGAGTAGTGGAGCAGATGTGGCCTGACCTAACATGCTGGGGTCTGTTAGTCAGAAAGTCCATAATCCAATTGCAAAGGGATGTGTTGATGCCCAGGTCTCCAAGTTTAGTGATTAACTTGGAGGGGATGACAGTATTGAATGCTGAGCTTAAGTCCACAAACAGCATTCGTGCATAGGTGTCACTAATCATTAACACTAATCACAAGCCTTTGCTCGGTCTGAAGAAAGAGTGGAGACACAGTAACTGTTTCTGTAGCAACTCACACCACATCAATAGCTTTGCAAACACCGCGGTGTAAACATTCTCAAACACCAACTTCAAATCTTTTCTAAATTGAAAGTGATTGGAATATGACACAACAACAAAGATCCGGATTTAGCTGTTGTCACATCTTAGATAGAAACAGTTCATAAACCACTATTATGAAGGTTATGTGAGCACAGTTTGGTCGTCTTGCCATTCATTATGGAGTGTTGTACAGACACATATGCAACTCTTTTGGTGAAAATGCCTTACATGTTGTCATTCCTGCATCATTGATCCATGAGGTTCTCAGGTATGTCCATTGACACCCTTTAGTGGGTCACTATGGTCTGGCCAAAACTTTGGACAGAGCCATTCATTTCTTTTACTGGCCTTACATGTCATCATACATCTTCAAACATTGCTTCCAGTGTGCTGCTTGTCATTCTCTGCATTTTCCTGTGCCACAGGCACCACTAATTTCTATCTCCCCTGACCGTTCATTTCAAATAGAGGCTGCCAACATAACTGAATTACCTATGACTACCAAGGGTAACAATTATGTTCTATTAGTGATAGACCGGTACAACAGATTTGTCAATCTCGACCCATTCCTTCTTTTTAACCAAACACTCTGCCTACCTTGTCAGGACTCCTTCCACTGGTGCCACTGAGACTCACACCTCACATTCTGTTGGCACCACCACCAATACTAACTCCACCACATTAACCTGGCACCCGACAATCTTCCAATTCTATTGAAACTGTCCAGGAGAGCCATGTTACCCTGGCCTCTAAACTGTCTCCTACCTTACGGCGCATGTTTGAAACAGGACTGATGGACACTCCAATGTCCACTCAAAATGTGCTTACCAGGACATGTTGGTTGCCTTACCATTTGAAGAAAGTTAAACTTTTTTGATTTGCTAAATGTTGTTCGCACTTGTGTATTTGTTTTAATAAGAATAATACAAAAAGTAACAATAGCAATCTTTGTTTACTGCAAAGACATATTAATGTCTTGGAGGCCTATTTGATTTATTTGATGATTCAGTATTGAAGCCATTGTTAAAGAAATTTGTTTGTTTTTGTTTACCTTTTGATGCAAATTTTGGTAAATATTGTTCCATACATTATATTTTGTTGTTGCTTGCCAAGAACCCATGAAATGGCACTGGGTAAGATTGAAGTATAATTGTATGTCACAGGTATAACCTGAGCATTACAGTTGTATTAAAGTTCTGATATGGCTAACAGGCTGATAGGTCCTGGTCATGTAAACTGACCGCCCGTCCACTTGTATACTGTACTGTCAAAGTTCCAAGATGTCGACGCGGCAGTAGCACGCTCCGGATACAAAATAGTGCTGTTTTTGTTTTTAGTGCGACTTTCAATGGCACATGGACATCGGCTAACGGTGTTTGTGTATATCACCACCAGAAACTTTTAGAACTTTCTGTTCTAAAAACACCACAGCCACTCTACAAAATGATCTGCTGGAGAAGCTGCGCAACCTCTGCGTGCTGCTGGGACCAGGCCTTCAGCCCTCAGTGTCGCCTGATGCCAGTGGCCGGGGGAGGGGACGTCGCAAGCGGTGCACAAAAAAGCAGAAGCGTGGCAAGAGGGCGGTGTAGTATTAGTGAAAGTGACATGTTTTTGTCAGTTATGGTTACCCATAACTGAAATGTGACCTCTGCATTTAACCCATCCTTAGTAAGGAGTGAACACACACTGCAAGTCGTGAACACACACACACCCGGAGCAGTGAGCAGCTATCACTGCAGCACCCGCAGAGCAATCAAAGGGTTAGGTGCCTTGCACAAGGGCACTTCAGTTGCTACCTGCCGGTGCTGAATTCGAACCAGCAACCTGACGATTACAAGCCCGACTCACTAACCAGTAGTTAGTACTCACTAACCACAACTGCCCCCCCCAGTATTAGCGCCCCCCAGCGCATCTGCAAAGCCACCAGCAATATGGATGAACCCACGCACCCCTCACACACACTTTCCACCCCCCTGTCTGGTAAACGGTACCGAAGCATTCAGGCCCTCACAACCAAACTATGCAACAGTTTCTTCCCCCATGCCATCAGACTCTTAAACACTCAATAACTATTTGCCATTTGCACTACTTGCCATTGCACTATTTATTATTATTAAGTATTTGCACTACTGTCATCATAAACAGAACTGTGTACTGGTCGGCGCTGCACTGGGACCTGCTATGACATTGTCTGTCCCAGTAGTCACTGTACTTTCTTTTAACTGTCTTGTGTCGTCTCTTTGCACTTTGCAAAATTGTGTAAAATGTGTCCATTTTAGTGGTTCTGTTCTGTTCTGTGTTGTTCTGTGTTGTTCTATGTAGCACCTTGGTCCTGGAGAAACGCTTCGTTTCACTATGTACTTGTACATGGCTGAAATGACAATAAACTCCACTTTGACTTTGTAACTGCATATCAAGTGCTGAGTGAGGTTTCCATGTAATCTGGAGCATTCATGCTTTTGCCACTAACATTTAAATTTACTAGTGTTGGCTGCAGTAATTTATGGTATTTGTCAATATAAACATTCCAGATAAAGCAAGCTAATTCCAACAGTGCATCATAAATAAAGCTGAGTTTCTTCTGTCCTCACAATATGGGGGTTTTACTTTGTAGCATTTACTGTATACTCAGGATTCCAGGATCAGTATAAGATTGACAAAAACCAACAAATGCAGTCAGACTTATTGGGGTTCATCAGGACACTGTTATCAACCTCTTCTGGTAGGTTGACGAGCCTTTAGATTGCCAGTTTGTGATTACTCTATGTATATTTATACATAAAATTATGACATTTGCATCCAACAGCAAATCATGTTAATGACAGAGACCCCAGCATGTTGCCCCAGCGTGTCTGTTTGTTTTAACAGCAGCAGCCTAAACACATCCACTAAGACAAAATCCATGTACTTGTCATTACTTGTCATTGTCATAACACATGTCATAGTCTTTTACATTGTACCTAAATAGCTCTCATTTGACTTAAAGTGATCATTTACGTAAAAATGACAATTCTTTCATCATTTACTCACCCTCATGTCATACCAAACCTCGCTTTTTAGTTTGAGACATTACTCAAACTATCAAAAATATTTTGTGTTCCACAGAATCTTACATCTTACAGGTTTGATATGACATGAGGGAGAGTAAATGAGTATATAATTCATTTTTGAGGTGATCTGTCCCTTTTAAAAGGGTTTAAAATGATTGTCAGCCTACAGTCCTGAGTTAAGCACTTGTCTCTACAATGTAAAAAATCACATATGATATATTCAACAACAACAAATGTTATAAACATTCCACAGTCTGTTAACAGCAGCACCTCATTATTTAATGATCCTAATTGAACACTTGTCATTGCTCATAATGAAACTGACCGAAGGGATGCATATGAGTGAGGGGCTGCAGTGAGGACATCTCTGAGGGTCTGATGTATGGCTTTATAGTTAAGTCTAATATTAGCACTTGGCTCTTCTCAGTCCTCTCAAATAACAACAGAGATCAGTTAGTGACTTTGGACTTGCTTCATTCTCAAAGACAGAAAGACAGATAGAAAACACACAAAGAAAGAGAGAGAGCAGGTTGGAGGCAGGTTTCAGACCCAACTGGGAGATGGATTTATCCATAAGTGAAAGTGCAGGGTCTCAAGCACAAAGCGTCTGCACACGAAGACACTTCTTAAGGGACGTGGTTTTTCATGGCAAATTTCAAGTGAGTGTGGCATGTATCTATATTTATTTTGGAAAGCATATAGCCATATTATAAACTTGCAATAATGCACATCTGTGTTTGTTGTTGCTGTTATTACTTAGTGTTTTACTGACAGTCTGCTAGATGTGTAAGTAGTACATACAGATCAACAGACAGATCAGCACATATTACTGTACTGTAGGTCTGTATGTACTAATGTTCTGAAGTTTAGCTCCTTAAACATGAGCACATGTTCCAGAAGAAGAAGGGGGAGGCCAGAGGAAATCTTACACCTTATCACACAGTCAGCAGTTGCTGGATCTGTTTCAGTACCTCTACAAAAAAGCTGACCTCATGAACATGGACTTCAAAAAATACATTTTATGTTACATCGAAGACTATCGCCCTGTAATGTGTGTGTGCGCGCTGGACCAAAATTTACAGAAAACACATGATGTCCAATTATGCAATACCAATGCACATATACGTACAGCAAATAATAATAATAATTTTTGTCAATTTTCTAGCTTTCATTAAATTACTAAAATGTTATTATTCCAGTTAGTTGATAGTATTTTTTAATACAGTATGTATTTTAGTACATACTGTACATCTGTCAGGTCCAAAGGTGCTGAAGTAAAGACAAAACATAAATACATTTTAAAAAAATACATTAAACATGAAATGTGAAAACAGTAGAATAAATGTGATAATAGAAGTTTGCAGGTGCTTTTATGCATCATCTGCTTAGAGGACCGTTGGCTCCAGTGGACTCAGTGCTGGTATGTCGGATAGTTTGAATTTGATTGTCATTGTTTTATCTCATCTCTGTACGGTGCTGTCAAATAAAGCTGGAAACGCCACACATATAACTTGCAGACATATACAGTATATATATAGAATAATAGATATTTTGTTGCTCGACTAGCAAATGAATTAATGATCAAACTAGGCCTATAGTTCATAAGCACTTCTTTGTTTGTAGATCTATTACATGTTTGACTACTGAGATATTTTTGAAGTTTTGTTTACCAAGACTTTATATTTTTGGTTTTGTAAACATAAGCTGTACAATAACGAAATGCATTCATATTATTTATTTCATGATCATTCTATTATTTATGCTTTAAAGCTGCAAAATCCAGAAGTGAAAACACATTTAGATTTATTTATTTAGGAGTTACAAATATATACAGGATTTAACCCTAACCCTAACTGTAAATTCACGTGATGTACTAAAAATTATAAACAACAATATCATGATAGTGAATAAATGTGAATTAATGATAATGATGTTCATTTCAAACTGTATTAATAGTTTATTTGCAAGTATCCTACAGCTGATGTAGTACATTTAGCTCTAGCAAACAATCCCACTCACACAAACACCCACACATGCACACATAGTGTCAGACTCATGTTTTGCCCTCCACTCTCCCCTCAGATCCTAAAAGCTCTCACTCCTGAGGAGAACACACAGTGTCGACGCGGTCTGTACTTCCAGGATGGCAAGAGACGGGTGGACTACATCCTCACTTACCAAATCAAAAAGACAAGTAGCTCAAGACGTCACACCACACGTCTCACAAACAATGCATTAACTCGCACCCTGCGCCGGGTTCGAGTGCCCCCGGCCCCCCGCCCCCTGCCCAAAGATGACCCTGAGGTGGGCTCTCCAAACCGCAGCATGGACCACCATGATGACGAGAAGCATTTACGACGTGAGGAGTTTGAGAGTAACCTGCTGGAGATGGGACTGGAGCTGGAAAGAGATGAAGAGGTATGTGTCTGCCCCGCAGGTGTTTTGTAGATTACAAGTTTGTTTTCTCTATTGGTTGAGCTCAGCTGCTTTTACACAAGCACTCACAGTGAAAATGCACAAAAGTCACATTGTGTTGTGGCAAAGCACTAGCTATGACAGTACATGACAAATAGCTTTTAAAAGCATTGAGTCTTTTAGTTGTTCGCTTCTGGGTGATTCCTGCAGCTATAAAGTTTAGGAGTTCTTCTTAAAGGTCACACACAATCAGTTGTAATATTCAGTGGTTTTGTTCATTGTATCTGATGATCTATAAATGAAAAGAAAGTTAAACATACACGGTTTAAAATGAATTTTTTTTCAATCCCCAACCAATTTGGCTTCTACATTTTAAAGTTACCAGCCATTCAGAACATCCACTAGCCAAAAACACAAAAACAGAAATAAACCAGATAACCAAAGTCGCAGCTTGTATATAAATGCATTTATTATAAAATATGCATTTCATTAGTATTTAATCAATATTATTCACATTTTTTTTAAAAAGCATTTTAAGTGGACATTTTAATACAGATTGTACCTTCGTTGTTTTTTCAATGCAAAGCAGCACACGTAAGTCAGATATGCACAAATGCTGCATAATGTGGCTGTATTAAATCTATCATGATAACTCAGAAGTGTAACTATGCAAAGCTTTGACTTACATAAACATCCTTGCAAAGTGAGTAAAAAATAATGATACACAATCTGCCATATTGGCCAGTGATTTAACAGCGTTACCCATTTTTACCCGCATTTGGTGGGTTGGTGGGTGTTGATTTTAAACCCTGTATATGTATAATGCAAAGTTTTGCTCGTATAAACTCTTGAGAGATTTCATGATTCCAGAGAGAACCACCCCTACAATTCCATCAGCTGGCAAAAGCAGTGATGATGGCAAGGTGTCAGATATCAAGAAGTGTCTTTTTTGGTCTTGGCTGTACTCTTACAACTGACATGGGACCCCTGCCCTGGAGTCTATGTAAGGCACATGCGTCATATCAGAGATGTGTCAAGTTAGGGTTAGTTGTGTGTGTCTTTTCTAATTCAAACAACCTTTTCTGTTTTCTGATTTGTCAAGATACTAAAGTCCTTGATAACAGAAAGATATCAACAGGAATGCCAACATTTCTGATAAATTTAAGGTCAATTTATCTGAGCTGTGCTATCCACATGAACTTTTAGCTCTTTAAATTCTAAAACAACTGTTCTAAGAACAAGCTACATTGCTCCACCATTCCAGCATCCACACACACAATTTAGCAGCCGGATCTTCTTTCTGTTTATAGATATCACGTAACTACAAGTCAAACTGACATTTTCTTTGAAATAAGACCTGACAGCTCAAATTATAAATCAATATTATAAACTTACTGTTGCAAATCAGGTAAAAAGAGTGTAAGTACTGATCTGATCAATAACTTGCTCAATGGATTGAAGCTTTAATAAAAAAAGTCAATACTTCAGTAAAACACCTGAGAACTCTTTAAAGTCCCCTGAGATATAATAGCACAACCTCTCAGCAATATAATTTTTCTTATAGCATAGGCCTGATACATTTTTCTAAAAACAGAATTTTCGGTCTGTTTGGCTGGTTTTTACACTTTCTACACACAATTTTTTTCACAATATCAATTTGCATAGATTTGGTGTCACAGTTTTGTGTGCACAACGTTATAATTTGCATGGTTTGTGAAATAGTAAATATTTAATACTTTTCAGTAGTTAAAAATTCTCATCATAAAGACTCACATTTTGTAGTAGTTTTCCTAACTTTAACCCTAATCCTAAATTATCTGAATAAGGTATTACTACTACGTTTTTTATTGTGGTAGTAAAAACCAAAAAGAACTTTCAAATAAGGAATGCAACAACAAGGATTCATCCTAAGTAGACAATAAAATAATTTTCCAGTGAGGTCAAACTTCCTTTGATGCCCAGCATCTGGGGTCGAAATTTGATCTGATGGTGCCAAAAGCTCCAGGTATAGAATAAGGATTGGTGATATTTAGTGTAGGTTGTGTAAGCAGTGGGTTAGCTGAGTGTGCTTGAATGAAGTGGGAAAGGTGCTAGTGTTGTGTTTATGATATGAAAAGTGCAGGTGGAAGTTAAGGAGATACAGTCTGTAGATTTGTAGGTTTGTAGAGGTTGAGGGGACACAAGGCAGGTGGCTGGTGACATTTAGAGATTGCTGCATCTGTTTGGCCAAGGGGTTGGTGGGGGTAGTAAGTGTGATGTAAGTGATGTTGTTCCTGGGTTTGTGGTGCTGAGAACTGACTGTCTGTAAAGGATAAAAGTGGTGGGGTGTGGTGGAGGTAAGAGATGAATGTGTTCAATTTACAACACAGTGTAAAGTGTCTGAGATGCTACTTTTCCTGTGCTGACTGTTTGCTAATTCCCCCATCTTGCTCTTTCTGGTGTGTTATACTGAACTGCTGATGTCCCACAATGCATTGCAGGTCCACAGACATGCAGAATTCAGCTGCAACACACACTACCTAGATGTTGCAAGCAGTCAAAGACCATGATCAGCTGAATCAAAATATGTTTTTCAAGAGTTGATAGTAATTGTGTGATATTCAAAGCAGTTTTGAAAAGCAGTGGTGTATATTAGCAGATATTAGTGGTGAGCAAATGTCCTTACCCTCCACTGTTGGTTCATTGAGACGTCTGGAAGAAAGTGCAGCAGAACAGAAAGTGAATCCAGGTCTTAGTCAGGACAACAGTGATGAGAGCGGATTGAGTGGCATTTGTTTACAGCTGACTCACAGAAAAAGAGAGAGGGGTAAGTGAAGATGCAGGTTAGTAGGATTGTAGGTTAGTAGGATGTCTATAACAAACTAAATAATGCATTTCTGATCACTTAAACAGCTGCAATTAGTAAACAGATATTGTAAACCAGAGATTCTAGTAAACTAGAAATTGATTCAGAAGAAGAGGAAGAGCAAATTGTACTGTTTACAAGTTAACTTATCAATGATAATGTCTGTTTATTAAATCAAGTTCACAGGGTTTTTTTTTTATATCTGGGTTATTTGGGTGTTTTCTTTCTAGGTCAAGACTCCTGGAGTCGGCTTTGTGAAGATTCATGCTCCATGGAACATTCTCTGTCGAGAGGCAGAGTTTATGAAAATGAAGATGCCTACCAAAAAAGTATTATGGTTTATAGTTTATATAGTTTATACAGTTTATATAACCTTTGAAGGAACTGTGTTACATGGTAGATTGTGATTAGTGTATGTGATAGTTGGGCTTTTACTGCAGGTGTATGAAGTCAAGCAGAGCAGTGGCGTCATGGAAAAGATCAACACATTCATCTGCAAACTGACAGATCCTCTTCATCCAAACGTGGAGGAGAACAGGATCCAGAACGTGAAGCACCTCTCCTACCCATTCTCCAGAGAGAAGCAACATCTGTTAGTGTCTACAAAATCTTTAAACATCCATTCACATTCGAATGTTTGATGGCATTCCACAGGTTATGTATAAATCCCTACTCAGACTGAGAGTGACTGTCTGTTGTGCAGTCAGAAAGCTATTTCTTGCACCATGATATTTTTTTTTGACAAAAGTACCCCCAGACCAAAATAATGTGTAGAACTTTAAAGTCATGTGATGGGCAGACTGGTCTTCAGAAAAATGGTTTTCCAGCATCTCCAGCACCTTCAAGCTCCTTTCAACATGTTAAAATACACTTTTTCACACTCATACATTTATAAACCACTACAAAAGGTGCAAACATTTATGGGTGCTCAGAAAGGCACCCATAAAGAATATACAATATAAAAGGTGCAGTAAGCAATTTTTGAGAAATTTTGGTTTTTTTTAGAAATATTTAAAGTCACCTGAACAAACCTCTTGTTTCACCCTCAAAATAACGCTTATCATCACAGGCAACGACTCAAAACTGGAAGACATGGCGCATATTGCTGATTGGCTATGAGAGTCTTATGGTGTTTTGGTGATTGTATGGTGTCTTTTTTCCTATTTACACAGCCAGAAGTATGTGCAAACAAAATTTTTATACAACACACACAGAGCAAACATCTATCAAATATTCAGAAACCTGTTTGTTTGGATGTTGATTTCAATTTTCAGCAGCATTTCTCATTTCTTACTGCATCTTTAAGAACAAATGTATTTGTGAATTTTTATTCTTTATTTTATATATTTTTCCTTAATTTATTCTATTTTTATTCTACATCTTTTTCCTTGAGGGAAAGATGTAAGTATCTTATGTAGCCTTATAAGGCTAAAAAATATATTTTCTATAAAATAATAACAATTTACACTTATCATTATATTTAAATGTTCACATTCTCTTGGCTCTTGCCTTCTTGAGCATGTGCTATAACAAGTGAATCTGTACTACCAGATGGCTGTTTAGCTTTAATACATGAGAATGACCTGCATTTTAATTTTCATCAAGGTAAATGTACTCTTGCACGAAAATATGTTGTACAAGTTTAAGATGTTTGTCATTTTGATTAAACAGGTTTGATTTGTCTGACAGAGACTCCTTCTTCGATAGTAAAACAAGAAGTTCATTGGTATGTATTGTTTTTCAAATATGTAGTATTAACAACGTGTAGTATAATTTTAAAGCTTATTTTTTAATGTTTACAAAGTTTTACTATTTATGTGGTTTTAGGTATTTGAAGTTTTAAAGCGAACTAAGTGCACAAAAGCTAAATTTAGCATGGGTAAGTTCGGCTTGTATTAGTCACTGTGTTCCCTATCAAAAGCTGCACTCGATGCTACATTTCATAACATTAGTGAGATTGTTCTTTGTTGTTAAGTATTTGTTTGAAACATAGAAAGAAAAAAAATAAAGAAAGTGGGATTGGATATAAGATAAGGAGATATGTAGCATTGGTTGAGGAAAGTCATTGCCCTGGCCTATGAGGCGTGCAGTCAAGCTCCGCTCAGTCACTTGTACTAGGAGAGTTGGTCCTTTAGGGCTCTGGCAAGAGGTGCAGGTTGGTCCATGCTGCACACATTTATCAGGTTATGAAATGCAGCAGCGAGTGTAGATTTTGATAAAGAACAGTTTGAAATAGATGACTGTAACCCTGTTCTCTGAAAAAGCAGGAGCATGATGTCTAGAAGTCTCTTCCGACAAAGTTATAACCTGAAAACGCATTTGTTTCATGTCAGTTTATAGCCTCCATTGACGCATATATGACTTCACCGCCAGAGGTTATTTAAGCCAAGTACTCGGGGTGTTTCACACACATGCTTCACAACTAGTCAAACAAAAAACATTCTTATTAGTGTTATGAAACAGCATCTCGTTCCTGCATATTCAGGCACAAGGGTTAGAGTCAAGTAACCCAAGACATTCCTTTTACAAACCAAATCACAGAGAATTACTAATGACCAAAAAATTTAACATAACATATATTACATAACTTTGAATATCAAAAATTACATAACTTATCAAATACTGTTTAGGAATAACTAGTCTACTTGGGAGCGGTGTTTATACAGCTGCTTATCCATTACACGACGTGAGTATTTTTTTGTTTTCTTGTTATAACTTGACATTAATCTGTTCTGAACTCATAAACTGTTGTACATCATTTTGTATCAGTCTTATCTAGACGTAAGTGTAGATACGAGTTGTCCAACTTTTTTGGTGGAATAATGAATAAGAACTGCATCCAGCAGTGTAAGAAAAGACTAACTGTTTTTAACTTTACAGGGGGATGTTGATGGGGAAAATGCAGAGCCAAATGACAGGAAGGTAAGGTAAAAATTTCTCTGTGTGAGTAAAGAGAGATTTGCTGAGTAAAGTGTAACTGTGTATGGCTGATGTTATTGCCTTCTTATGATTTATCGCTTCTTTGTTTTCCTCACCTTGTGAGTCACTTTTTTTGTACAAAAGTGTCTGCTAAATGCCTAAATGTAAATGTAAAGTGTGACTCTAAACTTGTTTACATCACTTGTTTTTTGTTAGTTGAGCAAAAATGTGGTTGGGCAACTACTTTTAAGTTATTTATTATGATTATTTATTATGTTACAGTCTGTAACACCCCCTGGTACGGGGCACAAAAATATGGTGAATATATCATACATACATGCACACACCTGTACAAAACTTGGTATGTGTATCGGATGTGTATCGACCCGAACAACTTTGCAATGACACCCCTTAGCTCCGCTCAACAAGAAGTCAGCCATTTTGTTTTTTCTGAAAACCGCATACTTTGAATATTTAAACACTCCTTCTAGGAATTTCATGTGATTGTCAAAGTTGGCAAGCATTATATGCCAAGTCATTGAAGATTCAAAATTGAGTCGCAGTGTTGCCAGTCTTTTTTGCAAACTCCAGGCGTTCTTTTATATGTTTTGCACTGAGGAGAAGCTTCCATCTAGCCACTCTGCCATAGAGTGACCATTAGGTTCTTGGTCACTTCTCTTACTAAGGCTGATTTCTCCCCCAGTTTGACCAGCTCTTGGTTGTGCCATACTTTTTCAGTTTGATGGAAAACGTTTTTGGTAAACGTTTTTTTGGTAAACGTTTTTTTTGGTAAAACGCTCGTGGTAAACGTTTTTGTAGCCTTCCCCAGGTCTGTCTCTTGACTTAGATGGCAGTTCCAGTTCCCCTTGGCTTGGTTTTTGCTCTGATATGCATTATCAGCTGTGAGACCTTTTATATGGTGTGTGTCTTTGTAAATAATGTCCAGTCAATTCAATTTACTTGTGGACTCCAAGGTACAGAAACATTTCAGCAATGATAAAGAAAAATAGGAGGCTCCTGAGCTAAATATCAAGTGTTGTTGAATACTAATATATTATAAGTAATACTTGAAATAATAGTATATAATAGTTTTTCTTTAAATAAATTCAGAGACATTTCTAAAATTCTGCTTTCATTTTGTCATTATGGGGTACTAAGTATAGATTGATGAGGAAAAAAATGAATTTAAACGATTTTAGTATCAGACTGCAACATAACAAAATCGTGGGTATGAAGGGTTTATAAATATATATATAAAATATTAAATATAATGAAATATTTAAAAAATTTAATTAAATATTAAAAATATATTAAAATTAAATGTATAGGTTTGGCAACAGCAATACTTTGTTCAGAAGCTGTTGAACAGAAAGACAATCGGTGTGAAGACGTGAATCAGAACTGATTTAAAAGACAGTAAAACTGTAGACATCATGACCCAGTTCTTCACCAACTCAAGCCCTGTGGAGCATCCTCCTCTCCTGATAGCAATCACAAAGTAAAGTGCCCAAAATATTGCAAAATGTATTTTGTCAGTTGTTCAGTCATCTTAATGCAATTAAAATGTCCTTTTATCAGTGTATGCACCTCCGAAGCTGTTTGCTAGTGTGAGCAGTCCCATTAACTATGAGCTTTTGATAACAGTGAGAAAAGACGCTTACAGACAGCTGTGTTGATATGATGCATTTCCTCATTTCAGCTGCTGTATGAAGAGTGGGCCAGCTACAGTGTTTTTTATAAGTACCAGCCTGTTGGGTTAATCAGGTAAAATGCAAACTTCTGAGCTTTTCAGTCTCACAATATTGTATTAACATGGCTAACATCTCTTATCATACAGGAAGTACTTTGGAGAGAAAATCGGTCTGTACTTTGCTTGGCTTGGGGTTTACACCCAGATGCTCATCCCTGCCTCTTTAGTGGGGGTCTTTGTGTTCCTCTACGGATGTGTCACTGTTGATGATGATATTCCGAGGTCAGTGGACATTACCGTATGGAGTCAAAGTGCTTTTTTAATGGGCATATAACATAATTACTTTCTAGATTTCAGTAAATACAGTATATACATGAACTGTTTAGGTAAAGAAAACCAGCATTCTTACTGGTCATATAATGTTACATTGCACTAGAATAGAAAATTTGAATTTCAGAAATGATTCGCTTTCTTGGTCTGGACCAAATGATGTATTATTATTTACATACAGCAGTAAGAATGAATGAATAACAGAATATATGACCTTGCGCATATTAGACTGTGACTGTGCATATTAGTTTTCATAAATGGCTGCTTAGTTTCCCTAAACATCTTTGAGAGTTTATTTTAATAACTTAAAACAGTCACTAACTTATTTAATAAATTCAACATAGTTAAATAACATCTCTTATTCTATGATGGCTGATTTAAACCATCACATTTTTGCCTAAAAATACTGCAGGATAATAAAGATAAACCCCTCATCTGTGAAAGAGGAAGTGCATACTCTGAGAAAGAACATATAAAACCAAACATCTGTCTGAAAGTCCCTCTGGATTTTGTCACTGTCAGGATATTGTTACATAGTCTGAAAAGGCCTGGTGAAACCTTTTCTGCAGTTTATATGGTGATGCTAGGACTTGTTTTTGAAATAGAAATAAAGAAAATATTGGTTATCATGTGCATTTATAATTATTTATTTATTTAATAATTATTCATTCTGGCATAATGCCAGATAATGGAGATCATGCAATGTGCGCTTTAGTTGGTTTAAAAAGTAATGAAACAGCAGCTGTAAAGGGTTCCTGTTAGCAAGAAAATCATTTAAGTACAATAATGTGTGAACTGTCTCTGTCTCTCTCCCTCTCTCTTTCTGTGTCAGTATGGAAATCTGTGACCCCAGGAAGAACATCACAATGTGTCCACTCTGTGACCGCGTGTGCAGTTACTGGAACCTTAGCACGGCCTGTGGGACGGCTCGGGCCAGTCATCTGTTTGATAACCCAGCCACGGTCTTCTTCTCCATTTTTATGGCGCTATGGGGTGAGGTCATCCCAAGATCTTCATTTATTCTTCAGGGGGGGTGGTTGGGGGGTAGGTTGGATTTACACTAGGCTGGATTTACACTGTCCCCCAATTTGTTGTAATTTTGTCTCATCTACTCAGTTATTCTCTCTTTTAAACTAAACAATCTCTCCATCCTGTTGGCTTTATCATTTGTTTCCTGTGTCTCTGTGATCTGTTTAAACACACTTCTGTAATATTCCTCTGCTCTGTTCAGTGTCGTCTGTTGAGGGATTTTAGACAGGAAGTCGTTAACTCAGCCCAATTTGAGGGCAGGAGTTCACACACAAGATCTACAGTGCTATCCATCTGTTTGCAAAGAGACCCTGGAGAGACCCAGTTTCAGTCTATAAATAAAATGTTTTCCTGACATTTATATCTTTGCAAGTTTCTATTGGGCACTGAGGGAGTCAGTGCCTCTGTTACAAGTTCTGGACAGTGTGTCTTTTTCTCCCTAACTTGGGCAGTGTGCAGTATGTGTTTCATACAAACATAAATTACATTTCTGGAAGAAAGACTTTACAACAAAGGGGAACAGTGCAGCTGTTCCATGAATAGCTAAATTAATTAAAAAGAGGTTATTACAAATTAACAATTGTTGAGCAAGGCAATCTCAAAGCAATAATCTTATTTTACAACAGCAAATTGCTTCAGCTGATTTGCCTTGCCTTATTTCATATGAATACTACATAAATCATAAAAAAATGCATGATTGATGAAAAAGCAAGCATAAAGGTCCACCCCTAAACATAACCATCCCTGGGGCGAAAGGAGATCAAGTTCATATTTGCAAGTTCATATGAATTAGCCAGAAATGAGCTAAATTGTCAAATAATCATGGATTGGCATGAGGTTGTGTTGAACAGCCTCTAACAGAGCTCAACAAAACAGTCCACACTTTTAATTCATCCATCACCATTTTTTTTTTTTACAGATTTTTATCAGAATCTCCTCAGCTCCTCATAATATCCCTTTATGTTCTGCAGCTTCACTAAAAGTCTCATTTAGCTGCTTTCATCGTGTCCATGTTATTATTAATCATTTATTTAATTAAATTGTTAATATTTGATTACATTTTGCTACATTTAGCACCTTTTCTTCTTATAGTTCCTGGGGTGTGTCTCAGAACTGTTATAAAGTCATCTGTATGGCTGTTCATTTAAAACATGAAGATTCACTTTTAAACATTAATTTATTAATACAGCACCAGCCTTTTTTTTTTTAATCTTTTTGTAAGGGAAGTATTTTCTCTCTCTCTTTTGCATTCCAGCTGCATTCTTCATGGAACATTGGAAGAGGCGGCAGATGCGTCTCAACTATGAGTGGGATCTCACAGGCTTTGAGGACGAGGAGGTCTGATCACATGATGCCCTCACATTCACATACAACACATACTCAATATGCCTAAGGTCATTTCACTAGCCTGTAATTTAATGTTGTCGTCCTCTTCTTCCCCCTCGTGTTTGTAGGAAGCACTGAAGGTTTGGAACATATTCAAAACTCTTAAACAAGCTGATCTCTGTTTTCAGCATTCCCAGCTGTCCCTTACAACTTTTTGCATGTTGTTAAATAATATTACTCAGTACTTATGTATAATTACACCGTAACAGAGACACCTAAAAATAAAGTGTAACCCTTTTTAATCCACATTTTATTAAAACCTTTCTCGTGAATTCACAATTGTATACATCAGTCAATTATAGTGTTGAAACTTTTTCATGTTGACAAAAAGTTCTTTCAAACATTTGAATATTCGTTGTACAGTGTCTTTTAAAAAGAACTGAATTTAGATGCATTTTTAAATGGATTCAGTATTCTTTCACAATGTCTTCTTTCTTTTCTATTCTTTCTTTTATTCTCTTGCTGTCTCTTATTCACTTTGTTGTTAAACTCTGTTTTAATGTGTATGATTG
This sequence comes from Ambastaia sidthimunki, assembly GCA_036877625.1. Taxonomy (NCBI): domain Eukaryota; kingdom Metazoa; phylum Chordata; class Actinopteri; order Cypriniformes; family Botiidae; genus Ambastaia; species Ambastaia sidthimunki. The sequence continues at coordinate 82,276 of JAZGTK010000162.1, forward strand.
TGTGTTAACTGTATTTGTTTCAGGATCATCCACGGGCTGAATATGAATTTCGAGTCATGCAGAAATCCCTAAAAAAGGAACGGAAATCACAAAAGGTGAGTGTTCTTTCTCACATGCATGCACATGTGGTTTATGAGGTCAATGTGATTTTTCAGTGGTTTATGGGGACCCACCTTTTCCGCCATCTAATCAACTGCAAAGTTTATGTAAAAAAAAAAACTGAATCTACATAGGACAAATCTCACTTCAAAAACATAATTTTTCAAAAACATCATACTTTAATAACACACTTAAATTAAATACAACCCGAATTCCGAAAATGTTGAGACGTTTTTTTTTTTATTTGAACAAAATGAAAACTAAAAGACTTTCAAATCACATAAGCCAATATTTTATTCACAATATAACATACAAAACATAAATATTTGAATTAAAATGTTTAATACTATAATATAAATAGTATTATAGATACTATAATAATATAAAAACAACGTTTCTCAACATCAAATTGCAAATGCTTTGCAAATCTCATCATCTACAGTGCATAACATTATCAAAAGATTCAGAGAAACTGAAGAAATCTCTGTGTGTAAAGGGACAAGGCCGAAGTCCTTTGCTGGATGCCCGTGGTCTTCTGGTCCTCAGATGACACAGCATCACTCATCTGCATAATTTACATTGACATTACTAAATAGGCCCATCATGGCTAATTTTCCCCCATCATAATGTGAGTGCTGTGAGGCAGGCTAAAGAAAGAATGTGAGAATGCTCAGATTTCTGTTTTATTGTAATTCCTCTATGTGAAAGTGTTGTGCCTTGCAGGACCACAGTGCTACATATGTGAAGATATATGAAATATATAACCTATATCATTCTACATAACGTACCAGAAGAAAAGTGCAAGAAAAGCAATTGTGTCTATTATACATAGGAAGAGAGGCGAGAGTATTACAAATGAACTGGATGTTTTGTATAAGCCCACGCACCCACCTATGCGTAACCTACTCGCTTACGGGATATTGTACATAATACCAATACCATCAAAAACCAAAACTGAGAGAAATACGTAACGTACACATTTATTTAAAAAACATTTAACATTTTTGCAATAATCTTGCGCATATATGCGAACGGGGGCGTGTGCGAAACCGAAACTTATCAGCATGTGAATCGTGCTGGGGGTGTGGCTGTCTCCGCTAATTACAGGTAATGAAGTGAGACTGGAAAGATTGTACTTCTCCTTGGTTTCATACGGATTACATAAACTGAGAATATTTGTTTTCGATAAGATT
>JAZGTK010000162.1:83617-126796 GCA_036877625.1 Ambastaia sidthimunki
GGTGCACGCGGTTAACTCAGAGTCAACCTACTCAGAGTTGATTTAACCAACTAATTTCAGCTGTTCTGAAACCGAAAACTCTGAGTTTCCAAACTCAGAGTAATTCAACTCAGAGTTGAAGTTTAAACTCAGAGTTGGTTGAACCACCTTTCTGAAATGGGTCCATAGTACATAATACTTCACATGTATCAAAAAACCAAAACTGAGGGAAATACGTAACGTACATATTTATTTAAAAAACATTTAACATTTTTGCAATAATCTCTAACTTGCGCATATACGCGAACGGGGGCATGTGAGAAACCGAAACTTATTACCATGTGAATCGCACGGGGGTGTGGCGGTCTCCGCTAATTACAGGTAATGAAGTGAGACTGGAAAGATTGTACTTCTCCTTGGTTTCATACGGATTACATAAACTGAGAATATTTGTTTTCGATAAGATTTACACCATTTTTAAATAGACATTCTAAGCTTTCTGCAGATATATGTCTTGTGGTTGTGTGACAAGTATTCGCAAAGTTACAGTTCATTTTCAAATGCGTTTCAGAATGTACTCCACCGAGAGAGAGAAGGCAGAACGCGCATCCTGTTGGTTTTTTTAATTTTATAAAAAGCACAATATTTTGTTTTCATCGTGAGTGTAAAACAATAAAAGTAGACACTTCACAGTTTCGAATGATATGCATCACTTATCTGTGGGACCAAAATTTTTAGTGTCTTTTGCACTGATCTTAAAAAAAGTGAGCTGATCTTAAAAAAATCGTCGATCCGCGGGTCACGTGCGTGCCGAACCGTGGGTCGTGATCCACACGGATCATGGATCAACTGCGATCCGTTGCACCCCTAGAACTTCACACACAATACAATCTGCCCGAAGGCGTATTTATTAAATATTTAGACTATTTCGATGTGTTCAGATACTAATAAAAAACATTTAATCAAATTTCTTAGAGATAATTTTCTGAGTTTATGCTGTATAATTTTAGTTGCACTGCGAACCATTTGATTCTGATTCCTCACACTTTATAAACGGCTCACAATGACAGCAAAAATACGTTTTAGGTTTCATCTGGTCTAAGGTCGATGTTTCCTCAGATCTTACCCACCCAATCAGTGAGCACACCAGCTGTTAGGGAAAGGCTTTTTTTACTTTCAGGCAAAAATGTTTTTACCTTGCTGAAGAGAACACTCACACTAACAAGCAGTGCACTTACCCTCTCAAGGAAAAAAGACAACCAAAATGGAAAAGATGATAAAGCAGTGTGTCTGGCAGGGACATCTTCAATGCCAGTCTCACACAAGGATAGCACTCTGGTACGTGTGCTTAATCATCACAAGCACAATGCGGCACCCAGTGATCAACATGTGAACAGACACCAGGATCAAGAAAAAAAGAAGCTTGCTCACAAAAGACAAACTCAAGCGTGGAAAACCCATGTGACAAACCTGAGCTTCACTGTGACCCTACAACAATCTTTAAAGGCCTGGTAAGTGAACAAAATGTTAATGTGACCATAAAAAGAAGGAATGCGTTTTAAACTTCTAAACAGAACTGGGCTCAAAACTACAAATAAGAAACAAAAAGATAATAAAGTCTTTGCAATAGTGTTTATCACAGCTGTGCGTCAAAGGATGTAACCTAATAGTGAACCTAATAGAAGGACAACCTAACAGCTTATTTTAAATTAAAAAAAAATGTATTCACATATAATTTATCCTGCCATGGTACAAAAACACTTTAGTAAATAGGCTACATATTTAACAATATTTATATATTAAAATTTATATTGTAAATAAAGATTTACAATATTGCCATTTTCTGCTATTTTTGATTTTTTTATTATTTTTGCAAACCCCACTTAACATTACATATAACAGAATATCAAGTACCGTTTTAGATATTTTAGAACCCTTTTGTTGCTGCCCCATATTTGGCAATTCTGGCTGTTAGGAAAACATTGCTGTCCTTTACAACATTTAAATGGCAAATTACAATACACAATTACAATTAAAATCACCACAGTATGAAAAATTTAAGCTGACCTGCTGTCCATATTGCATTCCAGCTATGCCTCCGGGAGTTCGCCCCTGCATGACAATAGGGTACCTCTGGTGCCCTGAGGGTCCGTAACCCTGTCCTGGGTAGGAAGGTCCTTGCTGGGAGCCAGCAGGGGGGCCCTGGTGCTGAGAGTAGGGGTTTCCTGCACCATAGTGCTGCCCTCGAATCTTTCCCACCTGGTCCATGGGGCCAGGAGGCTGAAAAATAAAATGGTTCAGAAAATTTAGCTGCAACAGTTAAAATCAGCTTCTTTAACTTATATATGAGGTGAAATTATTTAGATGTGATTTAACTTCCTAATATATTCAGCCAGCTTCATGCAAAGCATCTAAATCATTAAATTTCTGAAAACATTCAGTTAAACGTCGCTGCTTGAGAAGTTGAGGGTTCGATCACAGGTGATAGGGGCCTGTCCCCTCTGTTACAGACAATGCCTTAGCACAGTACTAGATCATGGGCAAGACGTCATCCAAAATCAAAAATGGATCTGCATCCTTTAAAAACAGTGAGAATAACAAAGGGGAAAATGGTGTTATATGTATAAGAGAATCAAAGCAGTAAGTTCTATCTGGCAATCCACCCTGAACACCAGGGGCTAGAGACAATACCACAGCAAACAAGCATAAGGAAACAAATGTGCATGGTGACTGCAGTGTATGCCAAATATCATTACAACTGGATTTGAATGTCTGTTAGAGAAAGGTTTGGAAATTACAGAATGGTAAAAGGAGCTACAGACACTCTCCAATCCACATTACAAGGTCATTGCTTAACAGCTCCAAAAACAACAATCTTAAGTCTAGTACACTATAGTACACTATAGTGCACAATCAATGTGCGTAGTTTTTTAGATGTGTCGCAATGCTGCACGTCTCATCCAGTGTGCGACCCCATTTGAAAAAATGCTGAAAGGACAGGGAACTGACAAAAAAACATCACACTAACAGTAGGCCTCTAACTACACCAGCATTCATAAGCAATGTAATGACTCCGTAGCAATTACGGTTTTAATGAGAGAAAAGTAACAACATGGAAACATTTACCTGGATCTTCCAGCATTTAGAGCTCACTGACTAGGAACAGTCAAAAATGTACTTAATACGCCTTGCAAAACAGATATGATCATCTGGGTCTATAAACAATTGTGATTAAGCTTGTTGCACCTTTTCATCTCCTCATCCACAAGATGACAAAGCATACCATCCAAAAAAATAATTTGTGCCAGTTATCTGGGGGGAAAAAAAGGATGTCATACCAGCTCATATTTGTCAGGTGACTGGCAAAAATTGCAGGCCACCTAAAACCACAAATGTGAAAAAAAAAAAACACACCCATAAATCAATCACCTCAGGTTATACCCCATACAACTGAAATGTTGGACCATTTGGTATTTAGGTGTAACGACACGCCCTGTTCCGCCACGCCAGCAGAGGGAGCCCTCTCCAGAGTATTGACTCTTTGCTTCCTCTGCTTCCTGTTTGGGACTATTTAAGTGGAGCACATGCTCCACTTCAACAAGCGTTTACTCTTGTCTGATATCCTGTGTATGATCTGCCTGTTACCTGCTTTACATTTTTTGGATTACCCGTTTGTTTGCCTGATTCTGCCTGAACTGTGTTTTGATCTCTGCCTGCGTGACTATTCTTATTGTTTGCTGCCTGCCCTGATCACTGCCTGTTTTACTGTTTTGCCTGTTTGCAGCCTGCCCTGACCTTTGCCTGTTTTCTCGTTACTGTCTTTGCATTGTGTATTGGCTTTGTCAATAAACTCCGCAAATGGATTCAGAAAGTGCTCCCAGGTCTCAGTCCTTACATCAGGTCTATTTGTTTGTCAGCTTAAAGATCATTTGTAGCTGAAACTTAAAGTTGGGGGCAGTTGTGGCATACTGGTTAGAGAGTCAGACACAAGGTTGTTGATAACTCAAGGTTGCCGGTTTGATTCCAATACCGGCAGGTAACAACCGAGGTGCCCTTCAGCAAGGCACCCAACTTCTGATTGCTCCCCGGACAAAGGTCAAATTCCAAGTATGGGTCACCATATATGGCCAGCACGTCCCTTCAATCCATAACTTTTGCTCTCTTTTCAAACAGCTATCTTTGTTTGAAATATAAAATGACAGGGTCTTTGCAATGTTAATATTTTAACATGGATGTGAAGTTTAACCTCTACAAAACTCCTGTGAAAACCTGTAGGATTATTTGCTATGAGCAAACGTTTCGCTTTTCTTAAAGAATGAAACTAGTTGAATGATGAATAATTGTTATAAATTAAATAAACGTAGGACAGGACATGATCTCACCTCTCGCAAACTGACTGAATTGTAAAAACTGGGTGCATTTCAGACCTGAAAAAGAGTTCTGAAGTAGACTGGGGAAGCTTACTTCCTTTCTAGAACACCACCAGCACCCACTGTTGAAGATGCTAAATACCAAGTTCATCCTTGTCAGCATCTCAACAAGCATTTGAGATGCTTGTTCATCCTTGTCAGCATCTCAACCAGCATCTACAAGCATTTTTGCTGTAATATTTATTAATGTAAACGAGCACCAAATTACTGTGTTAACTATCGATTAACATGAACAAATAAAAAAATAAAGGTGCTAAATGATGCCAGAGGAGAACCATTTGGTTTGCCATGCGGTTCCATAAAGAACATTTACAGAATTCACAGAATCTCTGTTTCAAAAACAGTAATGTAGAAAGGCTCTTTAGATTATTATAAGGTAAGAAAGTAATGTTTTTAAGGAACCTCTGAATGTTTTTTGAGAACTAAAACTTGTTCTCTTTTATTGCATTGCTGCGAAAAACCCTTTCTACCACCTTGTTTGGTAGTGTAGTCCTTGAGGTTGTGCGAGTCTCCTAGTATGCCTATAGAGAACTGATTTTTTAAAATCTTAAGTAATGTTTAGGCTGAAATTTGCTCGCACTCTCTAGTTCATCTTTCTGACCCCTTCTCTCCCACATCCACCAATCAATCACTTTAGGAATCTAGTCTAGTGCTCATTCTCTCTCCAAAATAGAAAAAAAAATTATTAACTGCAATTAGCACATGTATAATCTGCATAGAAGAAAGCCAGACGTTCTTAGCAGAGGAGATCACACTGGACAGAAGGTCTCACTGTCTGTTGAGAAAGCAGAAAGGGGGTTATGGACCTTTCCAAGTGTGTGTTTTGGACACTGAAGTATGATAGCTCAGATAGTACCAGCTTTACAGAGTCAGACAGAGAGATTGGGTATGGACGATAAACAACTGCTGCTAATTTAATCCTCCACATGGACAAATGGTCCAGGCCTACAGTACAAAACTACTGTTCTGCCAAAACACCAACACACACTAATTCAGACACGTCACTCTGTGTAGGATTGTCCGGTAAGTGCAGAACAGTTTTCTGTCTTTTTAGCTCTGAATGTATACAGGTATGTGAAATTGAGAAAATCTCTCAAAGCATACATGTACATTCCTTAATCATATGCACCAAGATGACACGCTTGCCATATTTCTGGGACTGCACTTTCTGTAAAAAAAACAAAATGAATATAAGAAGACAAAATTTAAGAAATGTGACAAAAAGTATCATAAAGATTTAAATTCCTCAAAACCTCACAAATTGTAAAATTTAGATCTTTCTCTGAAGCCTGGAGCAAACCCATGTACGTGACTCATGAATGTTGCGTGATTGGTCAAAACAGCAGATTTCGGCCATGTGGACTACTCGCAGAATACACACAGGTATACAAAATAAAGGTATACTTTAAAAACCAGTGCACTATTTGTAATATGCTAATTATTATTAATATGCTATTATTCTTGTTGTTGTTATTACTAATATGCTATTACTAATATGCAATAGGCACACAATGTCTGTGGTTACTGGACAAATGTGTGAGCTGCTGTCGTTTCCTTTTTTATGTTTTAACCATTTTTTTTGCAACTTGGTATAACTGGATAAATAAAGAGACGTATAAAGCTATCAAGTTTGTTAAATGCACAAAATTATGAATTATGAAACTACAGTAAAAAAGACAAAATAATTCGTCTTGAGTGGATTTACTGTAATTCTTCCTACATGTTACAGTGAATAAATGTTAGCATATATTTTAAGGCCCCAAGCTGTTGTGTAGATCTGCCCCTGTCAGCAAGGCCCATCTTCCAGGTAGTTTTTGAAATCTCTAGAGAGGTTTGTTAGTTTCACTGCTTTATGGTGACAACTGCTAGTTAGGGACACAATAACAAAGTTAGGGTCAAAAATAATATAACAATAGTGCTGATTTTAGGAAGCCCTCATCAGAGCTCCGACAGGCTTACTGGAGGACACAGTTGTGAATAATAATACTCCTATTTATTTAGACAAAGTAACAAAGCACCTAGAACAGTTCTGCAACACATACAAATAAACGGGACGACCATCAACTTTCCAAAGTTTCCAACATAGACAGCTTTCCAAAGTTTCCAACATAGACAGCTTATGTGAATACAAGAACAATCTAGTTTTCATCTGAACCTTATAGATTGATTAAGTTTTTTTCTTAAAACATTATTTAGTACAGGAATTACACCCCTGTCTTCTTACGGTTTATCACTTCTTTGCTTTCTTCACATTGTAAGTCGCATTGGATAAAAGCTAAATGCCTGAATCTAAATGTCTTTGACGTTACTGGTTCTTGGTTTTAGGTAACATTTTCTCTAGGAGCCTAATTTTCAGCACCCACCCTGGTACCAGGTCAGTTTATTGACATGCTTGTCTACAAACAAAAGTGAAGAACAGCCAGTAGTCACATCAAGAATACTAACATGAGTAAAATCAAAAACATGATGTAACCAAACTACAGCATAGATTATCAACAATTAAGACCACACAAAAATGTGTGATTAACATTACACAGCCAAAAACAAAAATGCAATAAGAAGCTTGTTTAACAACACCTTGCATTTGCCTATACCCTACAGCTGGATTACGGGCATGCAAATCCATAGGTCAGTGCTCATGTGTGCCACCACAGTTATCTACTTGGTATGACACAGCATACTTGGATCACACTCTGCTGATTTGACTTATACAGTTCACCATGAGAAGAGTATAGAAACCACTAAAAAAAATAAATAAAAAGGGATGAGGTCAGGGCTCAGGATGGTTCCAATTAGTAATCACTTAATGTGGCTGCCTAGTTTATCTAAATGTTTTCTCAGAACTTTGCTGTAACTTCAATATTTTTGGCACAGATCATTGGAGGAATAATAGAACTTCTCAGTAAAGTCTTTAGAATGCTTACAGTGTGCTGTGCTTTAGCATGCTGTTAGTCTCTCAGCACAGTCATCAGAAAAGTATAATCGATTCTCTTTAAAAATATAAAATAAAAATATAATATATATAACAAATTCACCTTTAAGATTATAATTTCAAGACAATAATGGTACTTTCATTTGTATTCAGAAAAAGTAGGTCTCAGTAATTTGTTTAGATACAGATATTTATAATGATTTATAAACTGTTGAAGAGTTACACACTCTTCAGTTTTCAGTCTGCACTGATTTGCAGTCGGTCAGTGTACACACATGAACAAATGCTCAATGTGTCACACCCTTACTGCATAGGTGTTGCCAAAGATGCATTGTCAAGCTAAAAAGTTAAAGTTTTAAGAAAGCATCAATGACCCCTGCATTCTGTCAAGCCGTTTTAAAAATCTGCATCTGTAGTATATTGGGCTTCCTTCAGGTCAGCTAGTTAACTAATCAGCCAATTTAGGCCCAAAAACATACGTAGTTCTGAACATTCATAAACCAAACTGTTTTACAAACCCCATCAAGGTAAGGAATAGTCTGTAAAACATTACAACATCCACCTCCGTTCTGAATCAACCTCTGTCAAGACACTAAAATGGTTTTGCATCTACCCACCTAAACATATCAACCAGGGCTTGAATTTCGGCGTGGGATTGCGGGGATTGCGCATAATTTAAACCATTCCCGCAAGTTTAACTTTTATAATGAGAGAAATTCCTGCACAAATGTATTTGCTTCATCTCAGATCAAATTTACATTTATTCATCTGGCAGACGCTTTTATCCAAAGCGACTTACAGTGAATTAAAGGTATACATTTTTATCAGTACTTGTGTTCCCTGGGTTCGAACCCACAACCTTTGCGCTGCTAACACAATGCACTACCAGTTGAGCTACAGGAACACAAAATTATGAAATTATGAAATACATCAGACGCGAAAAAAGAAATCACCGGTTCAAACACTCTGTCTTTATTTTAGAATTTAATTCCACAAACAGCTGCACCGGCATCTCTAACTGTTGCTAAGCCCTGTAGCGCATCGGCGAGCTCTCCGTCACCTGCGTCGCACTGATCTTATTCTCACAAGGCTGTGTGATGCGCTCTAATATTCGGAGACATATACCTCAACATTATAACAGGGTAAACCTTGGTTTATAGTTCTGCGTTTACATATTTGTGTGGTTCTGACTTTAAGAACAGCAACTTCAGGGTGCCAGCTTTTTGGCACCAGCACCTGTCATTGTTTGGTCAAACCATGCAGAACCAGTTCTAGATTGGGCACCAGCACGGCACCGCGGCGGTGGAAATGAGGTAATAATGAGCTGCTTGTGAAGAAGATAGTATCGGCTTCCAAATTATATTATTTTAATCCCGAAATTCAAACATTAAATGCTGTTTTGCGGTTAGAGCGTATAGAGCGTGCCTGCCGACTTATCACAGCCGCAACGAAGCACGAGTAAATCATCATCTCCCTGTTTAAAAATGCGCGTTTTATCCAAAGTTAACATGAATGAACATAGGACAGTATGTAAAAATAGTCTCCTGCTTACTGATATTCATCATTTCTCACTTAACGACTTATGTTTCAACCGCGAGGACACGCCAACAGCTTGGTATGCAATACATTTTTCCTTAACTGTTATTTAATATCGAAATAAACAATTCACTAAAATGGTTTTTAATCTTAGAGATTTTTTTTCTTAAAATAAAAATCTAGTCAGACTGTCAGATTTTATTTCACAACGCTTAAATATTAGAAAAAAATTATTCTAAGGCTATATCTTAGAAAGCTGAGACATTCTTCATTTAGAAGGTATAAAATGAAAGCAACTCAAAATAATAAAACATTAAGTGACATTAAATTTATTCAAAAAAATTCCAAATTAATTCAGTTTAAGCGCACTATGACCTGAAACTAAAATATGTAAAATTTACTGATTCTGAGAGGCATTAATATATTGTTTTAAAACAGTTGTTATTGTTTGTTATTGTTTTTATTTGTTATTGTTTTGAAAACCACCATATATTACAATCTGTAGACATAAATAAATGAAGATTATTAATTTAGCCTGATGTGTCAAAATGTATTGTCCCCCCCCATAATCTTCAAATCCCTCCCATGTGACCCATGTAAGGGGGGAATTCCCCCCCAGTTTAAAAAACGAAATTCAGGCCCCGTCAACATGAAGTGCCTTAAAACGTACAGAGTGACAGTGTAGTGAACCAACTCATCACTTATCTAGGTGTCGTAACCCTCCACACACTTGCACCCAAATGCATCTACCATTAAAAAAAGGTGACATCTGCAAAGAACTTTAAAGTATGTTACCAACTGAGACAAAAATCCAAAGTGTTCATTGTTTACAAAAAAGCATACTCTCTGAGAACAAGACTGAGATCAGAGTCAATGACATTGGACACTGACAGACGACAATTAAAATAACATAAAACAAAGTAACTCTTGCTGTGTTGCTTAGCACACAGTTAGCATTTATAGTCACCAAAAGTCCATCTATTTTAAATGTCTCTGCTATCGTATCACTCCCGCTGTGTAGAACTACTGCGCAGCTCCGGTGTCATTGTTTCACACGGACTGCTGTAACTGACGCGCATTTCAAAGAAATCAAAGATTTCTGCGCAATTTAGTTACTCTCTGTGGAAATGAAGATACCGGTGTGCGTAAAACGCAGAAAATGCGTCCTCACGTGAACTGCACTTCTCCAAGCGGACTCGGAGCCTCTACAAAGTAACATTTTTACGATTGCTAACTGATATGAACACTAGCGCTTGTTAGAACGTACAGTATTTGTAATTATTTGTAGCCTGTGTTATGAGTCAATAGTGACAAGGCATGATAAGTAGCAAGAGAGCAAATGCACCACGATCTCACTCATGTAATTCATCCCTCACCTCTCCCTCCCGCGCGCCCGGTGCGCGCACACACACTAATAAGTTACATATCAAAACACGCCTTCCCCATACATAAGGTAGTAATAATAATAAATGCAACACATGGACAAATCTACATTTATTAGCATATAGATTTACTTTTGGGCGAGTTTATAGAATTTGTTAATTTCTAGTTAATTTTTTGTAAATATTTTTTCCCCCACAGTTTATCACAGCAGCGCATGGCAGTTTTTACCAACAGCATTTGATCTAATAAAAGTGTTGAGTTTGAATAAAAACCTTTTTTGTGAGGAATAACAGCCAATTGCTTGCTCATTTTAAGAGGCCTTTCATTTTGCATGTCAACACACTATTGATATAGTTGTTTAAAAACACAAAAGTCTGATATATAGTTTTTTTTAATATTCAGAATTTAATTATTTATCGTGCTGTTATAAAAAAAAGTGCGATTGGCCACCCCTTGAAAATCATTAGCGACCCCTAGTGGGGGTCGCGACCCCTGGGTTGGGAACCACTGATTTATCAGATTACTCGATTAATCGGAAAAAAAATCGACAGAATACTCAATTCCAAAAATATTCGATAGTTGCAGCCCTACATTTATTAGCAGTTCCTGATTATACACATTTCTAAAAATCTAGTTTGAACTACTAGACATAGTACCTTCATATTTTTATTTAAAAAAAAAGCTTTTGAAAAGCAGGCCAACAATGACATATGATACTTCTCAAAGATTGCAAAGTTGTGGCCTCACATCACCAGGGTATACTATAACATTTTTGCATGTTCATGACTGATTTTGCAGACTTTAGTGCCAGTGAAAGGTTAATAGCGTTTTCCACACAATTTACACTTCATGTAAATGAAAACTGTAGACTTCAGACCCACACGTTTGAAGAAGGAAATTACTATGCTAATCAGTTACATTTTAAAAAGTAAATGTCAAAAGAAAATAACCCTCACATTTCCAAACAACCCTGCAGAATAGCCTAAATGTGCCATTTCCCACAAGAAAAGCGAATGCAATTGAATGCAATGATGGAACAAACATTTAATGGTCCTGTACCTTCCTCAGAAGATATATTTATATACACATTTATAAATATTTACACCCTTGTGTTTGCTATTAGGATGTAAAAAAAACTTGCATGTTTCTTAAAAAAATAGTATCAAATCTGTTTGGCTGATCTGGATCATACACCCTTGTCACTGGATTATTTTTAAAAAATTTGGGTAATATTTGAGGCTATTTTCTTTTAACTGATAAAAGTAATTATACGGGCAAAGGTTCCACAGCAGTTTTAAGTGCATAAATGTATCAATTAAACATTAATGATTTTATAGATACATTTAGCTTAACAGCTAACTTTTCGCATGCTCATATTGACAGCAGCTGACAAAGTCATCTGTGGTATCAAGACACAATCTTTTGAGGTTGCTCATCTCAAAAATCAAAATTATGCACTTTCCTATCACCAACAAGGTAGTACTTTCAACATGCAGAAGTATACATCCTATGCAAACTGAGAAAGTAAAGGATGCGAAGAAACAGGGACAAGAAGAAGAAACCCTGTTGTGTGCAGAGTGCGAGTGTTTTGTGCACCAGCAAAGTGGGTGTGCAACTGGCCAATTTGTGCTGCAGCCCAATTCAAGTTAAACCTCTCTGCTGAAAGATGGACAGTAGTGCACTACATAAGCGGGTCAGAGTGGATCCCCCAGCGTCTGCAGACAGAGCATGTGCACCCTCACACACCCACCCACATTCACAAGCATACAGCTGTCACCAGCAGGCAGCAAAGGATCATTCACAAAAATGAACACCCCTTCACTGCTCTGTTTCCCTAAGTATCTATGACACACACAGTGAGGAAGCATGTGGAGAATATTACTCAGCAGTGCAGACAGTATGCCACGGCAGCAACTGAGGCAGTACCCTTCACTCTGAATATTATGAGATAGGATTATCCCTCATCAGTGCGTGCACACTGGTCACCAGTCTCATGCTTTACATTAATGATCAATGCCACTGTCTGGGTCAAAAAGCCTTCTTGCAAGTATAACTGCAATTAAAAAATGTTTTAATAGCACCTCTCACACAATTTCAAAGGAAAAAAAAGAATTTAGAATTAAAAATGATTTAACCATTTTTTGCAAGCTAATTCTCAAATGACAATTTACACCTGACTCCTCATAGCATTTTACACCTTTACAATGTTATTTTACCATGTTTTGAAGGTAGACTGTATCTTATGAATTGTAACAAAACATAAAATAGTTTAAAGCCCTCTGGCAGCAAATACAAAAATGTCAAGATACAACAAATATCAAAATCATAATTTTTTTTTTTTTTTTGCTATATCGCTGGCTCCACAGTGTACTGTAGTGCCATCAAAGTACTTTTCTGGAGGTCAAGCTCAAATACAGCACTATCACAAGGTTAATATTACATATTTACTCAACAGTAACAAATGCACAGACATTTATGCTTTAAATATTCAGCTAAAGAAAATTATTTCTGGCCTCTATTCAGGGCTTTAGTCATTTCATGTTGGAGATGTATAGCTTTCCTCTAATTATTCTGACTGTAAACAAAGTTAACATTTTGTAAATGGTAAAACTGTTCTAATCAACCAGCCAGGTGCTTCTATAAAGTTCTAGTTAAAGCTCTAGTATTGTACACAAAATGGCCCACATTAATATTAGCATAGATTTAGACACGGCTGAATGCTTTTGAAAAATACACAACACCATCTTCAGATCAAGTCTGAGCTGTCCATTTAAAAGTTTCTACAAATCTGTTGTTGCAAAACTTTGAACTCTGCGCAAATTCTCTACCTTACAGCTAGCCCACAAATGAGAGCCTCTAATTTACAAATATATGCACACTCTAAACCCGGATTTTGGCTTAATTAAACATTTTAAGTGGTCATTGCTTATTATTTATTGTTTTTTTTAAAAACGTTGTCACTGCTAAAACATATTAGTTGTTTGCACTATTCAGACAAAAAATTGACTGCATTGATCACGTTAAGTAGACATCACTCAGTATGTTAAGTTTTTGAAGAGGGAGGGGAGGGGCTGAAGCAGGTGTCGACGGTGAGCAGAGAGCTGCATGCCTGAAGAGTTTGGGCAGATGTCCCGCACTTACCGTTAATGTTTGAAAGCAACGTGATTCGGTAAGTGTTTAAAAATATTATCTGTATTTATGTTTCTGACAAAAGTGCTAACCCAAACTCCAGACCGATGTAAAGTGTTAATGTGCCGGTAGACGCTGTTTTACTGTCGGTTTACAGAACGTTAACTTTTAAATGAGCTGTTTCCGTAAGGTCATAGTTTGTAACGTTATCCAGTGTGTTTCTGTATGTTCACAGTTTAGCTACAACGTGTGTATTTCGTTGGCATATGTTTTTTCCGTCGGGTCATGTCAGCAACGGCCCATGCATGTACTTGTGCTTGCATATGGCTAACGTGTCTTTTTTGTGTATTAAGATATGTAAAATTTTTCACATGATCGTTTTTTTTTTCTTATAGAGTAGCAGTAACTTAACAGACTGTTAAAGACGAGATCATTAGCAGGTGTTAATTAACTTTCACAGGGGAATTATATCTGCAACTTTTTCTAAACGTTTTCTTATGCTGTTTTCACAGGTTCATGTGAAGATGCAGTGAAAGTTTTGTACATTTATATGTGACAAACGTTTACCTATTAAGACATTATAGGTTAAAACATGGAAGCTATAGCCGAAATGTTTCATTTTGTTGGTCATCATAATCATTTTCATTATCTTGGTTGATGAAATTTAGAAAAGCACACCAAATGGACAACTTGTGAAGGAGAAGATGGACCTTGCATTTGCACTAAAGAGAAAAGAGGTGGTGGAGACTGAGCCTGTCATAACCCAGATGGTGGAATGCTGGCCTGCTTTTTATACGGAGGATCAGGTATGTTTAAAAGTGTTTTAACTTATCTATCTTTCTATTATTATTTGATGTCATTATTCAGTGTCATTTACACAGTTTCATGGTGTCCCTGATGACTTTCCTCAGATAAAAGCAATTTTTTAATCTTCATATAATGCAAGTATACAAGACCCCCAAAGCTGACACTTTAAACACACAACACAAACACAATCCACACACCCACAGTTAATGAATCAGTGTCTTGTGGGTTTGTATGGATTACCATCGTGCTCACTTTCATTATTTAATCTACATCTGGGACAGCATAAGGGTGTGTAAAAGATGAGTATCTTCTCTCACACACAATACAAGTGCCTTCAACCACAGTTTAATTTAGTTTTGAAATATAATGCTCTGTATTCTGTACTCTTATTTTGCAGGTGTTCAACAGGATTGTGGGAAAGAACCTCAAGCTTCATCAAGGAACCTCAACGAATTCTATGAAAGCATTGATGTATCTTTTTATCAGCAATGAAAACTTTAAAATGCTGTTATTGTTTGTTTATTAAATTTAAGTATCATTTCTTAATTATAAGGCATTACTTAAATATAACATTTATCACTACCTAAAATCAACATTATGTAAAAAAAGTGGACTAATGATTTTTAGTAAAGACTACTAATAACTTGATTTGTCTAATGCACCCACAAAAACTTATGTTAATACAACCCAACCTGTTTAGTTTCAACCTGTACAAAAACTAAAACGGTTTAGCGCAACAGGTTTCCACGCAATTTTCTAGTAAAGTCAACTAATTTGGGCTAAGAGTGCAGAAATGTACAGATCCATTCTGTTTGAGATTGGATTGGAAAAGGATAATTACACTTAAAAATAAACTGTAATATATTCTGTGTGTAACAGTGTAGCAGAGAACCTTTCAAAATACTCTTAGAATGAGTATATATACACACACTTATATACATATGTGCATACATACACACACACACACATATATGCATTCATACATACTGTATATACACACATACCAACAAATACTTCCATTTGCAAATTAATTTGGTAACTACAGTAGTGAACAAATTGTTTGTTTATGACTTCCTGAACAATCCCCTGTCTTTTATTGGTTGGTCAAACCATCACAGCGGGCAGTTGACAGGGGCAGTTGACAGGGGCAGTTGACAGGGGCAGTTGACAGGGGCAGTTGACAGGGGCAGTTGACAGGGGCAGTTGACAGGGGCAGTTGTGGCCTACTGGTTAGTGAGTCGGGCTTGTAATCAGTAGGTTGCTGGTTCGATTCCAGTGCCGGCAGGTAGCAACTGAAGGTGCCTTGAGCAAGGCAAACAACCCCTGATTGCTCCCCGAGGGCTGCAGTGATAGCTTCCACTGCTCCGGGTGTGTCTGTTCATGACTTGCAGTGTGTGTTCACTCCAGTGATGGGTTAAATGCAGAGGTCACATTTCAGGTATGGGTTTACCATATCTAACAAAAACATGTCACTTTCACATTTTAACAACTCAACAATCATATTTCCACATACTTTCACAAAGTTCCATGATTGGTAATGCCAATGTTACCAATGTCAGGCTCGTCGGGATGATCAAACTAAGGATTTTCCTAGTCAACTGGTAGTTATTAATTTAAGCCATTGGTCAAATTGCTGCACGCTTTTTTATGTAATTTAATTAATATCATATGTACTGGGGAGGGGGGCATTAGATAATGGTCTGAGTTTCAGGGATGAGAAAGCATGTAGAACAATGTAAGCAATGTTGCATATAACATTACAAAGAAATACTAAGCCATAGTAATAACCCTTTAAGATAATAATTTAATCCACACATAAATTGATCTGCATGACATTGGTAAAATGCCTATGAACCTGAGAATGCAAACAAAATACAAAACATTATATAAAAATAACTGAATAACTGAAAGATAAAACAGTAAACACTACGTCAATAGACAATCATCAATATGCCTTTAAAAAGATGCATGTTGATGACGTGGATGTTGAAGGGATGCAGAAGGGATGATTATAAGTGGGCAGCACTACACACTAAGGAAATGTCTTTGGTGCAACAGACATTTAAAAGGGCTATTTAAAAATAATTTCCATAAATCCTAAGAATAAATTGCATCAATCTAAAATAAGTTTCAAAATATATATGCATTGTTTTCTCATTTTTAACCCAGTAATATTCAACAGCAAAAATGCTTGAGGGTTTATATAGAGGTGAATATTTCCAGATTGAGACAAGAAGAGACAAAATAGTACTGCCTGATTGGTCACAGGATCAGAATAAGTGAAACTGCAATGACACTTGGGTGACACCCCTACTGCTTGTAAACACAGACTTAGTCAGTCTGAACTCAAGCGTTTATTAGTAATACTGCTTGTACATGGATCAGTGTTCTGAGGCACTGTGTATAATATGAATGGTCACCTAATGCATCGAAGTTAGTAGATGCACTGAGCATCTTGGTATCAGACAAGCAATGAAAAAAATGGTACCTGTATTTTATTATTTTTCCCTTTATATTATATTGGATTTTAGTATTTCATTGAAACTAGCACTATTAATTTTGCTGGACATTGCAGATCATACTAATAAACATTTGCACATTGCATGAAACCTTGCAATTCTAAAAGTGATTCTAAATGACATGCATTTGCTGTGAAAATAGACATAACTGATCCTTAAGATATGCAATTAACGCACTTAACTGGACAAAGGATCTATAAAAACTATAATTATAATTTAGCAATAACAATATTCTCACACAAATTACACTGTTAGTATGGAAAAACAGTGTCTTGTCTAATAAGGTAGAAGCTGCACTGAACATAATACTGACAACACATGACGTCGATTAGTTAAAGGTAAGCAAAGTGATATAAACCTCAATGTAACCTAGTACTATACCTAGTAGTATAGTAATATAATTATTAAGGACATTATTATTAATACTCATATTACACATTTAAGGACGCATGTCCTTAAATGTGTAATATGATTATTAATAATAATTAATTGCATACAGGTGCATACAGGACAAAAAATGTGCATTGCTGAAATAGGAAACGCTGAAATTGCTGAAAAATGGACGTGAGTTTCAAGGCAAGTTGTATTTCAACAAAACAGATACATAAGGTATGCAACATCTAAGATATGCAACACAAGATATGACTCTATTGGCCAAAAGAAACGAATAACAACTTAAATACTCTTATGTAAATATAGCTATCTGCTTAGTTTTTAAAAACGTACCTTAAAAACATTAGTTTTATCTTGTTCAATAACACGATGTTTGACCATTTATTTGCATAAAGACGTGACGTTATAACTGTAGCACCGAGTCTTAAAATGCATCCGTGCACACACAGCTAGTGTAAATTGAGCATCTCGTCGGCGGGGCTCTTTGCTGCATTAGATGCAATTATAAATGGCCAAGCGCAGGAGGCAGCCAATCAGATTTGAGTTCGCGTGTCAACTTAAGACCAACTGTCTCCTGCCTTTGACAGAAGGATTTTACCTCCATAATTCAAATCCCAAAGCAAAGCAGCCCGCTGCACCTACTCACATTACTCAGCCCGTTTACACACATGCGCAGCCAAAATCCCGCTCAATATCACTACAAACAAGTTGTAAACAATCTCAAGTATTACTAATGTTGTGTTAACTCTTAGTTCTAGCCTCGGATGGTAATATATTCGGACTAAAGTGATGTTTGTAACATCGACTCTAGAGTTTTCTGGTCGTCTCAAAGCGAGTTAATTTGTTTCTCGACAGCATCGAGTATAAAAATATGAATCATACCGACATCCTGAAACAGTTTATTGTTTTGTAACTAAACATACATACCACTTTGTACAGGTGGCACATCTGAGAAATGGTGGAGCATTTGTGCTGGTCTTTGTCTACATGCAGCGAACCTTGTCTCAAAATTAGAATTACTCGATTTCCACATGCAAACTCATGCCCCATCACCCCGATCCATACACTGGGTGTGTGTCCTGCACAACTTCCTCAAAGTTGCCAGAAATGTATGCGGTTCTGGCTAATGAAAGCTGTTCATATAGATAGTGTTCGCATGAAAACAGCCATTTTAGAGTAGACTGAAAAACAGACTCTCTAACACCGAAGCACACGTATCTAAGTGGTGAGTTATGCGAAGTTTACCTGGGTTCTGCTGATGGGTTGTCCGGTGTTTCCCGGGCTCATGGGAGGGGGGTGATGGCTTCTTTGTTGCCAGGCCGAGTGGCCCCCACCATACTGACCACTGTTGCCCATGTCACCTAGTCCCTTAGCAGCCCCTTCCTGACTGCTGTAATCACTGGGTGGGTAGTTTTGGTAGCTCCTGGTGGAGCTGGGAGAGGTCAGGAGCTGGTTTAAAGTCGGGGTGGACGTGGGCTGAGGGGTTCCCATGTTATATCTCTGATTGTTGTAGGAAGCAACCATCGGTGTAGTTCCTCCTGGCGGCGGCTGCTGCTTGCCTGGCTGTACCCCAGACGCAGGCGGCTGGCTGTTTCGCGAGGAATTAATGCCGTGGCCCTGGTGGTACGGAGTCCGGTTCGGAAAGGGGCTGTAGTTGTTGAAATGGTTGGGGTAGCCGTGCTCGTGTGAACTGGGTGGGTATGGGTCCATCACCGCCGGCCCTGCCATGCTAGGGCTTTGTTGTCCGCCATGTTGATGAAAAGAGGGCCGGTTGTAATGCTGGTTGTAGCTGTATGGAGGTGGAGGGTGATGGTGAGCCATACCGGGGTGACTGTTCCCTTCGGGTCCACCAGAATCATTCTGGTTATTGTTCACCCTGGACGTGTTCCCGGTGCCGTTCTTCATGTCAGGGTCGCCGCCTGCTCCTCCTCCCCCGGCAGCGTTTCCCACATCGACCCCGTCATGCAGCTCCTCCTGACTTAAGAAATCGGCGTCGGTGCGTGTCCCCTTATCCTCCGACTGCTTTTCTCCGAGCACCGACTCGTTCTGCTGCTCCCGTTCCGGTTTTTTTAGTTCGGCGGGCGGGCTAGTGTTGAGAATGGCGACCTGAGCGGCCATGATCTCCCTCTCTTTCACTGCAAGTCACTTTGAATATAAATACAACGTTCTTATGAAGAGGTGCCCGTGTCCCGTATCATTCCCTCGACTTTTAGACCGAATTCGGTCTTCTTTCTCCGAACGCGACTCGAGTGTGAAAAGTTTCTTGAATAAAATAAATAAAGACCCAGGGAATGAATTTACCCGACACAAGTGTGTGTGTGTGTGTGTGTGTGTGTGTGTGTGTGTGTGTGTGTGTGTGTGTGTGTGTGTGTGTGTGTGTGTGTGTGTGTGTGTGTGTGTGTGTGTGTGTGTGTGTGTGTGTGTGTGTGTGTGTGTGTGTGTGTGTGTAGGGGGGGCTCTTACAGAACGAGCGAGAGAGCGAGAGAGTGAGAGAGAAACCGATCAAACCAGCACGAGGCTCCGCGAGACAGCCATTTTACTGAGGCGTACAGTCACGCGTAAAACCCGGAGCGGATTAAAGCCGTGGCGCAGATTCGGACTGAGCTTCAAAAGTGTCATTTCAAATTTCTTTGGCAGTTTGTAAGCAGTTACTTACATTGGACGCAGAATATGCCACTTACCGCTGGGTTTTATTCTGTAATAATAAAACTAAGTAGTAATATAAAATGGGTTAACTGGATCTAGAGCATTTAAAGTGTTCAAAAATAAACAGTGAGAATTGAAACAGTTTATGAAGGATATTGCCCATGCAAAACTTGCTGCCACAATGGTAAGGTGTTGTGGGGGTTTCCAGAACGATGCTATACAGTTGCTATGGTGTGCTGGTTGTTAGGGGATTGCTTTGTGGTTGCTAGGGTATTGCTATCTGGATGTAAATGTGTTCTAGGTGTTTAACACATTTCTATACTGTTTCTATGGAGTTGCTAAGTGATTATTAAAGTGTAGGGTGGGATTCTTTTCTGTCTTTTAAACATCTGGCAAGCGAAAATAGTGAGTCACATTGGTAAGTAATAGTGCATTGCATTGATATATCATGTATGACAAGCATTCAATTCCAGTCTTTGTTAAATTTCTACACAAGCACACCTCATTCTGCTTAATGAGGTACTGATTTGGTGATCACCTGAATCCAATCCTATTTAATGTGACCAGTTGGATGGGAAAAAAGTGCTAGAAGTCTTTCAATGGTAATTGGAAATTTAAAAATAACCATTGAACATGCCAACAACAATGAAAAGAAAGGCTCAATCCTAGCTTTACTGGCACAAGGATTCAGTGAGCGTCAAGTTGCTTCTATCCTAAATATTTCAAAGACGGCAGTTCTCAAAAACAAGATCAAGCAACAGACACTAGGAACAACAAAGCTACAGCCTGAAAGAGGCCAAAAACGGGTCAGTAACAAGCAAGATGACTGTAAACTTATTCAAATGTCAATTAAGAACCGTAGGCTGATCTCAAGTGACCTTCAACGATGGCAGACTGAGACTGGGGTGAAGTGCACAGCAAGAACGGTTCGAAACAGGCTTCTACACGCAGGGCTGAAGTCATACAAAGCCAGATAAAAGCCCATCAGTGAAAAGCAAAGAAGAGACAGGCTGAAGTTTGCAAAAGACCACAGGAATTGGACGGGCTGGAGTAAGGTAATCTTTTCTAATGAGTCCAATTTTCAGCTTTGCCCGACACCCGGTCGTGTTATGGTTAGAGGGAGACCTGGAGAGGCCCACAGTGTCTTGCACCAACTGTAAAATATGGAGGAGGGTCAGTGATCTGAGGGTCATGTGATTTTGATCTGGGGGTGCTTCAGCAACACTGGAATTGGACAGATTTGTCTTTGTGAAGGGCGCATGAATCAAGCCACATTTGCAAGAAGAACATTTGCTTCCTTCTGCTAAGACAATATTCCCAAACTTGGGGGATTGGATTTTCCAACAGGGCAATACGCCATGCCAGAGCAATCAGAGTCTGGATGGAGGATCACCAGGTCAAAACCCTGTCATGGCCAGCCCAATCTCCAGATTTTAACCCTATTGAAAACCTCTGGAATGTCATCAAGAGGAAGAAGGATGGTCACAAACCATAAAGCTGAGCGGTTTGCTTTTTTGCAAAAAGAGTGCTATAAAGTTACCCAACAGCAATGTGAAAAACTGGTGGAGAGCATGCCAAAATGCATGAAAGCTGTAATTGCAAATCGGGGTTATTGTACCAAATACTGATTTCTTAATGTTATTTAGCCAAAGCATTAACAATTTGTTTACAAACGATTTGCATTTTGTTTTGAGTTATTAAAACTCTGCAAATACTGCATGATCTTGGGTTATTTTGATGTATTCTCATTTCTCATATACACTCCAAATAACAATTATTTTAATTTAGGAGAAATATTGTCAGTAGTTCGCAAAAAATGAAACAACCGTTTATCTCACCAAAACGTACCTGTAAGAAAAAAAACATAAGAAACTGATTATTTTGCAGGTTTTTTTTCCCAGAGCTATATATTATACATCCATTGATGTATGACGGAGCACTACAAATGTTTGGGAAAATTCTTGCATTTGCTAGTCGGCAAATGAGAGGGTTTATTGCGGCAGCATTATGTTTGATCTGTGCAGAGGACAGCATGAAATTACAGCCTGTGTGCTAATGCATGTGTTTCAGAGAGCAGGAATTGAAAATAAAAAAAGTGAAAAGCTGAGGAAAAAAAACTGCTTAGGCCACAGCAATCAAATCTGGCACACCAATTTCAAGCACAAATTCAACAGAACAGTGTGTATTTGGTTCGTAAAGATATGCTGGTAAGCTCAGAAACAGTACAAAGTAAATAACCAAATGGAAACAGCCATGCTTTTCCCTACTCAAACACTGCTTCTCTCTCCCACCCCCTCTCTCTCATTCTCACTGCCTGTCTGCCTCTCTGTCTCTCCTTTGCTTTCTTGCAGCAGTGGTTGGCTCTGTGCTTGCAAAAGCAGTGCAACTTTGCTATCTGGCTGTGGGGGAAGGGCGGGTAACACACAGCCCAGGCAGAGCGGCTCTTTCCCTCTACAATGCAGAACATGCCTGCAAACAACGCCAATCAACCTGGTCTTAGGGCTTATGCTACATGTAAAGTTTATACTGTTATAAAATAGACTTAAAATGTAATTTTACATGCATATCTGTTTATGTGTGTGTGTTTGGTATAAATGTGTGTATCTGTCGAGGTGGGGGGGGGGGGTCAGCCGCTGTCTGTATCAGCAGAACTGCAAGCGTCGTGCGGGTAGAATGTAGACAGGCAGCAGGGGGGGTTGGGAGCTTTGTCTTGCTGGTTTTGCATTAAAATTAAGTATGTTTAAATGCAATTATTTAAAAGCATTTGAAAAACTCAATTTTTATTTTGGTAGTTCCAGCTAATTAATATTAATATCCGTCCTTAAATGAGTGCAGTATTTCCTTTTACTCTGCTATGAATGAGTCTGTAACATGAATTTGAATATTCGTTTACACCTGAAATACTGTAGTCCTGTCCTGCAGTGTGACATGCTCTGCTCAGGCTAAAACCTTTTTGCTCATTGTTTTTATTAAATTATTTATTAAATTTGTCACATGGAGGACCATTTAAAATAACCTATTAGAGGCAAATGGTTGGGTAAAACTGGTGATTCCCAAATCAAATGATGACCAGTTACCAGATTAAAAACATGCATTTTCACTTTTGTTTATATAAATTTTAACCTGAAAGGATGTGCATGAACTTTGACATTTTACATGTTACATGCCAATTACCCATACATGAAGAGCCATACAATAACATTTAGGCCAGGCCATTGCAAAATGCCGTTTAAAGACTTCAACATTTCATCAGTATTTAAGCAGATAGCCAGATATAAAAAGGATGATTTAAGTTGAATGCTAATAATTTAGCACAAAGGCCTTTAGAATTTAAAGCTCATTAAATGTCATAGATTTTTGGGGCCACTCTCCTTTGAAACATTTGACTCTGATAGCACTAGATAGCACTAGGCTCCTGGTTGTAAGTTCCCCACATGGGCAACATGACACAGCCCATCTGTGACAGGACGGTGATCTACGACTGTTTACTCTGTACCCTTCCACCACCCACCCGTGAGTCTGAGCATGATACATCACATGCAGTCCACTGCTGAGGGCACCAATCCAAAAGAAACTTGGCCAACGCAAGATTTACACTCACACGTATATATTAGGCAGATTTAGTAACTAATTTATTTATTTACCTAGAATATTAAGTGGAAGCTATTTATTATGACATGCTCTTGATAACATTGAGCTTTATTGAGCTTTTGTTTGTTTTCTTCTTTAATTATTAGTTTGACTTTTAAGTCATTGTTATAGGCTAAGCAGCACAGAAAATAAAGAGGCACAAAGAGAACATTTTAATTGTTATACAGAGGCATTTAACGTATTTGGACATTAAGACACATCCCAAACTGTACGAATGTCACTGAAATAGATACCAATGTCATATTTGTCATATCAAACTGAGTGCCATCTGCAAAACAGCATCTCAGCATCAGAAAACTAATTTCACTCCAAAGATTACTATTTTGCCTTTAAATAAATGTTACTTGCTTTGATATCTTGGTCCTTAATGCTGTGAGATTCAATTTTTTTTTTTTTCAAATATTTTTAATATTTATTTATTGTGGGCACTTACTACAGAAAGGTAGGTGAAAATTGTAGCAAAATCAACCAAAGATATGCAATAATAATTAGCTTTGAACACCAATGTCTATCCTAAAAGGTGTGAAAGAAGAGGAAGTGTGACAATGCAATAATAGATTATGACCCTATGTGATGTTATTATTTCATAAAGCCTGTGTCAATTCAATGTAAACAGGTCCTTGTATAGGCAGCACTTTAGTGGCAAATGATTCTGTTAAACTGTGACTTGCAGAGTATCAAGCCCTTTGCTGAGACTTGACACAGAAATCACACGGCTTCAATAAAGTTTTTCAAAAGACAACAGATTACACTTTTCTTTTTTGATGCTCAAACTGCCTGTTGCTGAAACCTTATAAACCACAATATGTTTATAATGCTCTAAGGTGAAAGCCACAAACCTAAACCAAAGTAAAGGCTTTAGGTTTGTCTTTAAAGCGTCAACTTTATGTTGCATGCACATTACATTTGCGGTTTGCCGTGGATTAATAAAGTTTACAGTAAAGATTCCACAGGATAACCACACTAAAGTTTTTTGGCTTTTGGGCTTAAAGAACAAACAAAGCTTGTGTACTTTGAAATAATAATCATTTATGACCCAGTCAAAACACAGTAAAACTGTTGAACATAAGAAAAAGTCAAGAACGCCATCTGTCTTTCTTTCTTTCTTCCTTTGTAAATCCCATGGAATCCAGCCTAGCAATAGAGCCATTGGATTGCCAAGACAAGCTCAATAATTCAGAGTGGAATCTTCTAATGAGAGTTTAGTTAGATTTGATTCAAAGGAACACACACAAACACAGCACCAAATTTTGCTCTTGCAAATTTTTCAACATTCATGTATATGGTGGCACATACACCCACTAAAATAACACATAAATAGCAGAGCTCTGTCCACTGGATTCTTATGCCATAGAACACATAGAGTGTGCAGAGGAAAGAAATGGCACTTTAAAGTAGAAAAACTGAATTTTCATTCATTCCCAGACAGACAACCCAACAAATAACCAACGTTCTGTCTCTCTCATACACACAAATATGCACAAAATAAATTGTTAGTAGCATGTAATTTTATTTTATCCAAACACATCCAAAAACAGCTTATTCTTTATTGGGAATTAAATTTTTATTGGTTGTTATTGGTGATATCATTGTGTTGTTAAATGGACTGAGCAACACATGTTGTTGAGTTTGCTGCAGAATATCTATGTAAGAATCATTCTCTGCCCCAGACAAAAGAAAATACTATGTGGAGAATTCAAGATAATTTAACAATTATAACATGATGAACCTAGGGTGAACCTACGACCCTGACTCATATTTAAATAACAATCGCTTTGTGTTACTGGCCAAATAAAATGACAAAGAAAAGAAAAATTGACATAATTTTTCACTGCACCAAAACACTAAGTACAAAAAGTCCGCATATTAAGACAATGCTTACTTGATTATGCAAACATTATAAGAATGAGTGCTTCAATTGTTTTGAAGTGGAATATTTTGGTCAAATTTAGTCAGCTTTTTTATTGAACCAGAGAGAAACTTTGAGAATAAGTAAAATGGCATGGTTTTAATGGTACACTAATAACAGTAGTAAGGCTTCCCTCTGCATACAACATATCCTTACAAGTTAAATTCTGGCTGTAAATTATTGCTCTTGAGAAGTTCTGTTTATTGCCCCCCCAACTGCTGGCATGCCATTCATATCAGATAGCAAAATCTGTAACCTTCATCTTTGACACACACAAAACTAATAGTAGGCCTACATATTCAGGTTGCATAAAACATTGGTGTGAAAGGAAGGGCTCTGCTTGTCACGTCGATAAAGACATTTTTATACCAGGGCTGTCTGGAAAACCCTCAGTTCTTGAAAATCAACAGTCAAAGATGCAATTGTAGAAATCATCCATTCCTTAGTCAGATAGAAGGAACTGCAAGAGCAAACATGCTGCATACATGTTTTGAGGAGCCCATAAACTCAAAGTAGGACTTTTGTTTGCTTTATGTTCTTTCTATGTTTTCAGGCTAAATATATGCTAATGTTCAAAACTTTTTTACTTGTTATGGTTTTTAACAATAACAAAAACACATTTAAAAGGCACTGAGGTCTGAGGTCCTTGGTGGACAGCCATACCCATTGGCCTGGAGTGTATGGTGGGTGTTGGATTCGCCGCCGGGTAGCCTGTTCGGTGGTTCTCCGGACAGCCCTTTAAAGATGGACATGAGCGGCGTTCCATGTTTCTTCGCTCGTTCACTGTAGGTAAGGCCGACGGTTCACCAGTCCAAGGAAACAGGGGTGGTTGAAAACCCAGAACACACTGAAATGGAGTTAAATTGGTGGCTGGCTTACGAAGGGAATTTTGTGCGTATTCTGCCCATATTAGAAAGCGACTCCAATCGGATTGATTCTTGTGACAGTATGTCCTTAAAAACCTTGTTAATTCTTGGTTCATCCTTTCTACCTGGCCGTTGGATTGGGGATGGTATCCTGACATGAGGCTGACATTAATCTGGAGGAGTCTGCAGAAGGCGGACCAGACTCTGGAGGTGAATTGTGGTCCCCTGTCGGACACAATGTCTTCTGGAAGTCCGTAGAAGCGGAAAACTTGATTGCATAGATGTTCTGCTGTCTCAAGAGCTGTGGGGAGCTTAGGGAGAGGGATTAGACGACATGCTTTGGAAAATCGATCAATTATAGTGAGAATGGTTGTGTTACCTTGTGATACCGGAAGATCAGTGACGAAATCAATGGCTAGGTGGGACCATGGGCGTTGAGGAATAGGTAAGGGTTGTAGCAAACCTGCTGGAAGGTGCCGGGGGGACTTAGACATGTTACAGTTCTCACAGTTCTGAACAAAGTTAATGGTGTCAGCTTGTAAAGTGGGCCACCAGAACTTATTAGACAGAAGGTGTAGAGTGGCTGTAATGCCAGGATGACCCGAACTGGGGAGAGCATAAACCTGACTGGGTACTCTGGGACGTAGTGCTTGGGGAACATAAGTCAGGTTAGCGGGACATTCGGGAGGTGTAGGCTCTAAGGACTGGGCTTGATTAATTTCCATCATAATGTCCCATTGGACTGGAGATACAATTATTTCAGAGGATAAGATGTTTTCTGGAATCGGGTGTGAGCGCTCTGATTCATGTAGTCTTGAGAGAGCATCCGCCTTGAAATTCTTTGAGCCTGGTCTATAGGTAACCTTAAAATTGAAACGTGTGAAAAATAACGCCCAACGAGCCTGACGGTGGTTGAGTCTCTTGGCTGATCTGAGATATTCCAGGTTTCTATGGTCGGTCAGTACGGTGAAAGGATATGTTGCTCCCTCTAGCCAGTGTCTCCATTCTTCCAGTGCCATTTTTATGGCAAGCAGCTCTCTGTTTCCCACGTCATAATTTTGTTCTGCTGGAGAGAGTTTGTGAGAATAAAAGGCACACATTTTAGCGGGATTACCGTGGCGCTGAGATAGTACAGCTCCCACACCGGTGCTGGACGCATCCACCTCCACCACGATTTCTTTTTCTGGGTCTGGGTGACATAGTATGGGAGCCGTGGTGAAGCGTTTCTTCAGTTCCTCGAAGGCCGTTATAGCTGCAGAAGACCAAGACAGACGGTTAATAACTTTTTTAATCATGGACGTTAATGGGGCTACTACCAGACTGAATGAAACGTCTGTAGAAATTAGCGAAGCCGAGGAAGCGTTGGAGTTCTTTCAGGGTGTTGGGTTTTGACCATTTCAGTACTGCATCCACCTTTTTGTCATCCATGGTGACGCCCTCAGGGCTGATCACATAGCCTAGGAAGGAGACTTGGGATCAATGGAATTCACATTTTTCAAGTTTGGCGTATAGCCGATTTTCAATCAATCTGTTGAGTACTGATTTGACATGTCTAATGTGATCTTGTACATTGTTAGAGTAGATTAGAATGTCGTCAATATAAACAATGACCCAACGATTTATCATATCTTTGAAAACTTCATTGATGAAAGCTTGGAAACAGGAGGGACTATTGGACAAACCAAAGGGCATTACCAGGTATTCGTAGTGACCTGAAGTGGTTAAGAAGGCCGTCTTCCATTCATCTCCTTGGCGGATCCTTATGAGATTGTAGGCACTACGCAGGTCTAGTTTGGCGTAGATCTTGGCTGAGCGTAGTTGTTCTAATGCGGATGGAACCAAGGGTAGAGGATATCGGAACTTTACTGTTACATTGTTCAGACCACGGTAATTGATAGAGATCGGATTCGTGACAGTAACCAAGGATAATGCACTAAAAATAATGAAGACATCATTATTTCTTGGCTAGATAATTTCATTAGCTGTAAATGCCATCTGACTAATCACTCTGGAGTTGCATGACTATGAATCTTTATGACTTCTTTCTTCTGTGGAACACTAAAGAGGATATTTTGGGAAAAGTTGTTTTGTGTTCATACCAACATACTTCAAAAATTTTCTTTTGTGTTTCTGAAAAGCAAAAAACACAGATTAGTCACACAGGTTTAAAATAACATAAAGATGAGTAAATTATGGAATAATTTTCATTTTGGGCTGAACTTCCCCTTAACACATATTCTGAGATGTGTCATAAAGGTAAAAGTATATTTTGCACTGTCATTTTTTGAATTTTAAAGCCATTGCTTTTCAGACTGTGCTTTGAAAACATGTTCAAGATACTCTTGGCTAGACACTTGTTGGAGAGTTTGAATAATGTAATTATCTGCATCTTAAGACCAGTGAAGTGCTAAATAAGCATTAAAGATGGTTTAGAGATATGGTTCTGCAATGGTTGCTATTGACAGTACAGATTGGGCGACTGAGCAGCTATTGGGTAAGTCAGAAATTAAACCCAGGAGCTTTCTGACCCCTACAATAACAACAATGTAAATACCACTTAAAAGGCCCAGATAGATGAATAAAAACATCATTAAAACAGTCAACCTTAATTTTATAAGGCGATGACAATACTTTTGGTGTGCAAAAAACAAAAATAACAACTTCATTCAACAACTTCTTTTCTTCCGTGTTAGTCTTCGATGCATGTTTACTACATCTCCAGGACGCATGCACATGGTGCTGATGAAGGAGCGAGCATTCTGACATAGAACCCAGAATTGCAAGTAGTCCTCTATGTCGACATCTGCAGACATATTTACGAAGATTGTTTTTTGTACAGTGTGCATTCAGTGCAGCAATTCCGGGTTCTACTTCAAATCGTAGCGTCCTACATCGTAAACACACATCAGAGACGAACACAGGGGTCAAAGAAACAATATATAAAGAAAACAAAGAAAAAATATATAAAGGAAAGTATTAAAATTATGTGGCAAAACAGAATAATCTCATAAGATGAGATAACACAGATAAAATCTGACAACAATCAAATAAAATACAGACAACTGGTGTTTGCCAAGGCAAGTATTACTGTTACTACTACTACATGTACTTAAGGTTATAGATTTGAACAAACCATTTTGGTAGTAGGTGTGCTACTAATTTGTTAAGCAAGTTGGGCTTGGTTGACGTCAAATCAGATAAAAAAATAAATCCCACAAACTTTGAAGGAATGACCCAAGCCATACTTAAGCACCAGAATATCATGAACGAAGGCTCTTTTGACATTGTATTGTGGTGGTAATTGTTCCACAAAAAAAATGTTTGACATAAATGAATATAATTGTAGTGTTTGTCATTTGTCCTCTAACCTTATTCGGGATATTTTGGTGATATCACACCTCAAAGTCCTATTTTCCTGTTTACTTCATTGTCTCATTTCGTTTCAATATGTGTGCTGGTCGATCTGGGTGAGTTCTGTGATATTCCTCAGTGAGAGTGGGATCAAGGATGTCTGATGCAGGAACCCAGGATCTCTCTTCCGGACCGTAGCCCTCCCAGTCCACCAGGTACTGTAAACGACCACCCCGGCACCTGGAGTTGAGAATGGAGCTGACCCTGTATGCCTCCTTGCCGTCCACAATAATTGGGCCACCAGGGGGCTCAAACAGAGAGACATGGAAAATGGGTGAGATCCGGTAATGAGATGGTAAACTAAGGTGGAAAGATACAGGAGTTATTTGTTTGATAATTTTGAATGGACCCACGTACCTGGGACTTAGTTTCTTGCATGGTAAGCGTAGACGTAGGTCCCTGGTTGACAGCCAGACCCACTGACCCGGAGCATACAGAGGATTCTGGGTGCGATACTGGTTGGCCTGAGCTGTGGTTCTTTGGACGGCCCTCTGGAGATGGACATGGGCAGCGTTCCAAGTTTCTTCACTTCTTTGCATCCATGAATTGATGAATTGAGAAATCTGAGGGCTCGCCCGACCATGGGAAGAGGGGAGGTTGGAATCCTAGAATGCACTGGAAAGGGGTTAGGTTAGTTGCTGGTTTGCAAATGGAGTTTTGTGCATAATCTGCCCACATCAGGTAACGGCTCCAATCAGTTTGATTGTTGTGGCAGTATGATCTTAGGAATCGGGTAAGTTCTTGGTTGAGGCGTTCCGCTTGGCCATTTGACTGTGGGTGGTACCCTGAGGTAAAGCTTACGTTAACTCCTAGGAGCTTAAAGAAGGCTGCCCAGACTCTGGAGGTGAATTGCGGACGTTGATCGGATACAATGTCTTCTGGGAGACCATAAAATCTGAAGACCATATTGCATAGTATTTCGGCTGTTTCTAAAGCGGTAGGTAACTTGGGTAATGGGATGAGACGACAGGCTTTGGAGAATCGATCTATTACGGTAAGTATTGTGGTATTGCCTTGGGATGCAGGTAGGTCGGTGATTGAGCCATTTAGCAGAGCGGAGGTATTCCAGATTACGATGATCGGTGAGTACTGTAAATGGTAATTTTGTCCCTTCCAGCCAGTGCCGCCACTCCTCAAACGCTGCCTTCATGGCTAGAAGCTCTCGGTTACCCACATCGTAGTTTTGTTCTGCTGGTGACAGTTTGTGAGAGAAAAAGGCGCAAGGGAACATTTTTGGTGGCTCACTGTGTCGCTAAGACAGCACTGCCCTGATTCCTGTGCTGGATGCATCAACTTCTACGATAAACTCCTTCTCTGGGTTTGGGTGATGTAGAATGGGGGCCGTTGTGAAACGGTTCTTTAGATCCTGGAAAGCTTGTAGAGCAGCGGGGTTCCAGCTCGGTCGGTGATTACCCTTTTTCACCATGGCTGTCAGGGGCGCTGCCACAGAGCTGAAATGATGAATAAAACATCTATAAAAGTTAGCAAATCCTAGGAATCGTTGTAATTCTTTTAGTGTTTGGGGCTGTGGCCAGTTAACAACAGACTCAACCTTTTTGTCATCCATGGCAATGCCCTCTCTGCTGATGATGTACCCTAGGAATGACACCTTGGTTTTGTGGAACTCACATTTTTCAGCTTTGGCATATAGATTGTTCTTTATGAGCCGTTGTAACACTGACCTTACGTGTTGGACGTGAGATTGGAAATCCTCTGAGTAGATCAGGATATCATCTATGTAAACAATCACCCAACGGTTAATCATATCACAAAAAATATCGTTTATGAAGGCCTGGAAACAGGAGGGACTGTTAGACAATCCAAAAGGCATAACCAAATACTCATAATGGCCGGATGTGGTTGAAAAGGCTGTTTTCCACTCACCCCCCTCCTGTATGCAAATTAGGTTGTAAGCATTTCTGAGGTCAAGCTTAGTGTAGAATTTAGCAGATCGTAACTGTTCGAGTGCTGAGGGTACGAGTGGAAGGGGATAACGGTACTTGATGGTTACCTCATTAAGACCTCTGTAATCAATGCATGGACGAAGTCCGCCATCTTTCTTCTTGACGAAAAAGAAACCGGCCGAGGCTGGTGATGTGGATGGCCGGATGAACCCTTTTTTCAACTCCTCCTGAATATACTCTTTCATAGCTTCAGATTCAGGTTGAGAGAGTGGGAAAATTCGTCCCCGGGGTATGATGGCTTCTGGAACAAGATCTATAGCACAGTCACATGAGCGATGCGGAGGTAAGTTGGTAACTTTGCTCTTACTGAATGCCAGCGTTAGATCGGCGTACTCAGCAGGTAACACTTCCTTGTCATCATATTGAGCCTCCATGGTCTTTATGGGTTTCTGGAAGGGTTGCACAAGACAGTGAGTTTTACAGTGATCAGACCAGTTAACAATTTCTCTTCGTGACCAGGAAATGTTGGGATTATGTTGATCTAGCCACGGGATAATGGGGGTTAATGGGGCTTGAAAAACAAACAAGTGTATGGTTTCCTCATGAAAGGCCCCTACTTGGAGAGTCAGGGGCATGGTGGTGTGTGAGACCTGACCTGTGCCCAGAGGACGCCCATCTATTGCCTCCACAGCGACTGGAGAGGAACAAAAGTTTAAAGGTAAGCCATGAGTTTTGGCAAACTGTTCATCAATGAAATTCCCCGCTGCACCTGAGTCTATCAGAGCCATGGAGTCAATGCTATTGCCATCATAGGTAATTGTGACTGGTACTTTAAGACTGGTGAGAGAATGACAGTTGTTACTCACCGAAGGTCTTTTCGTGTCAGAACGATTCGGACAGGTGTCCTTGCGATGACCGGCCATACCACAGTACATGCACAGACAATTCCTGTAGCATCTCTCCCTCTCTTGACCGGAAAGATGAGCAAAAGCGATCTGCATGGGTTCCGGTGTGGGTTCACTGGGCGTGGGAACAGACAGTTCAGTTACCTCTGAGGTAGGTTTTCTGGTTCGCATTAGATTCGCATCTGGTTCGCAAAGTTCTCCCCTCATCCCATGACATGCCAGTTCTGCCTGTAAGCCTGGGGTTAGCCCTTTGCGATAGGCGAGTTTGAGAGGTTCCTCATTCCATCCAGTCTGGGCGGCCAGAGTGCGAAAGGCGAGAGCATAATCGGCGGCTGATTTGTTCCCTTGTCTCAGCGTCAGCAATTGTTCCCCCGCTTCTCTGCCATCTGCAGGGTGCTGCAGGGTGCTGGAAAACCTCCCGGAAAAGGTGCAGGAAAGCCGTGAAGGTGGGAAAGGTGGGTTGGTTAGAGTTCCATACAGCAGTGGCCCAATCCAGAGCTCAGCCTGATAACAGGGAACACACCAAAGCTATGCGGCTACTGTCAGTGGGATACAGTGAGGGTTGTTGCTCTACAAACAGGGAACATTGTAATAAGAACCCCTTGCACTTGCCTGCTGTTCCGTCAAACTTATTGGGGAAAGCAAGGCGTGGGCTGGCAGATGGTGGCGCCGCTGACATAGGTGTTGGAGAAGGAACTCGAAGCAGGGTGCCAGTATCGCCTGCGTGGTGACCGGCCTGAAGGGCTTTCACCAAATCCTCAGTTAAAGCGGAGAGGCGGTTAAGTTGTTGTTGTTGAGCCGCTAGTGTTGAGGATTGCGTATAGCTCCGAGCACAGCTGAGACATGGCTGCTGGATCGAGTGGCGGCGAAGTCTTCTGTAACATAGACTCAGGATTCATGGGATCCATGTGCAGCATTCTTTATTCAATGTCAAAACAGGCAGAGGTCGAAACCAGCAAACAGGTGTATCATAGATAATCATACAACGTAAACAAAGTCCAGGCAGATAATCAGGGCAAACGGCAAACAACAAGAGTAATCCAAAAACAGGCACAGGTCAAAAGGCAGGCAGCAAACAATCAAACAACGGGGAGACAAAAAACAAGTAAGTAACAGGTAAGACTATCCAGGAAAAAACGCTTAGTAATGATCACCGTGGCAAATCAAGACTTCGCACAGTTCAAAGTAAGCGGTGAGTATAAATAGCGTTCATGATTGGAAATGCGGAACATCTGAGAGGGGAGTGGCCCCAGGTACGGGGTATATGGGA
This sequence comes from Ambastaia sidthimunki, assembly GCA_036877625.1. Classification (NCBI taxonomy): domain Eukaryota; kingdom Metazoa; phylum Chordata; class Actinopteri; order Cypriniformes; family Botiidae; genus Ambastaia; species Ambastaia sidthimunki. The sequence continues at coordinate 117,288 of JAZGTK010000162.1, forward strand.
AATGTAGTTCTTAGAATTTAGGTGATGGTTCCCGCTGGCGGCGGTCGGAGGGAGCCAAAGAGACCGGATTTGTGACACTCACGCTGAACTCTCTTACATCACCCACCAGTCAACTGCAAAAAAAAACGTGCTGCAGCCCTGCAGGGGGGCAGCTAACTCCTTGAGAGGTTTTAACGTTGGGGGGTTGGTGTTGGTTTTTGCCCCAGGGGCAAGACTAGAAAAAAATGGTGGGTGATACAATATAAGTGGTCTGGAAGAGAGTTTCTAGTATGCCTTGTTGTATTGCTAATGAAAGCATTGCACTGTAATTGTTTTAGTAGGCACGCATCCAAGATGCAAGCCTTTGCATTTAAACTAGATTTTTCTGACCCATTAAGGGTTTCTCTACTTAAACTTATGGACAAGCCCACACTGGATCTGCACACACCTACCTCCTCAGAAAATGCCGCAGATTTCCAAAGAATTGGGACACATTTAAACACATTTTTGTGTTTGTGTACTGAAATCAACAGGACAGCAAAATGGTACTATTTACTTAATATATATTTTTGATGTTGTGTACATTTTAGTGGTTGATGTCATTTTATAGTATCAAAACTTATTTTGCAACTTATCAAAATGTTTCTTATTTTTCAACCCCTCCCCTCTACATACTAGGACCCATTCTGGACATGAACAGTCCTGCACTTCTTTTTTTCTTAGAAATACATCTAATTACAGAAACAAAAATGGATTTTGATCTGCATTCACATTAACTTATAATAACTTATAACAATATTTTGATAATGTTGTCTGCTACCAAAAGATGTATACCCTCAGTTTAACATGTTTAAATCCTCTTTGAGAATTTTGCAGGAAGCAGAGAGAACAGCTTATCAATGTGATGCTTCAACACTTTTACTAATTAAAGTCAAATTTGTCTACTCTGTAAAAACACAAATCATTATAAAACAGTAATAAATGGAAAAATATGTTTATTATTTAAGATTAGATGTTTGATCAAAGCCTAACTGGAAACAGGAGTAGTGATGCTGGCCTTAGCAACAATTATTAACATAAACCAGATCCATATTGATTAAAAATGAGAACATGAACAGAGAATTGTGTCATATAAACAATGTTAATAGACTTCAGAGGTACATTAACTTAACGTTTAACATAAATGCACATGGAGAGAGAGTAAGACTAGATTTGCCTGTATAAGGCAAAAACGAGAGAAATAGAGGCCCAACAGACCAAAAAAAACACTAGAGGCCCTATTATCCAGAAACACAGGTTTAATGTAAGGCTTGTCTCACTGTTATGGTCAGTAGAGAGAGGGAAAGCTGGCCTGGATCTAATAGAAAAAGAGACATGGAAAAAATGCTTCTGGTGTTTGTACATATAGGACAGCTGTGAATTCCGCAGGACTGTTTGTGACAGTTCTTGCCATGCAGGTGCATGACCAGGTTTTGCCAGAAAAGGGATGCATTTCAAAGGCCACAATGGTGTTTAAAAAGGCATCTAGGATTCCCCTGTTGTCTTTGTAAACCAGCGTGTACACAAGAATGCCAACACCTTTCCACTCCCACATTCATCATTTCAAATGCTATAACCTTGTTATTAAAAGCAGGTTTTTGAGATACACATATTCTGTACAATACATTGCTGAATTAAATTTATAACATAGAAAGGTTGTCATCTGTTATAAACATCAATAAAATAGGCAAACACTTATAATGTCATAATCTTAATCTTAGGTAAGGATTGGGTAGGCTCATTATCTTAGGTAAGGAGTATTAAAGAATCATAACCTAAAATACACAATAAAACAGAGATAACAGTATGTTAATTCCTGGATGGTTTTTTTTCCAACAGAAACCAAAGAAGAAAAATGGTACTATAATAATATAATAACATGCCAGTAGCAAATTGCAAGTGCAGACCAAATATGACAGCTGACATTACTGTTTAGCAAATGGAAGGAAGGATACCAGAAATTGTATCCTACTCCTTGATGAAAAACTTTAAACTGATCTTCTTAATAAACAGGCTACATACTCAGCCATTTACCTTCCCCAAACTTTGAGGTGAACTCTGCTGACTAAGATTATTAAACCCCAACCAAATACAAGGAAAAAGGGTAAAAAAACAATCAAAAGAACTTGATAGGGTGACCCAGTCATTGTGGCAGCACTTTGTGTCACCCAGACGTGACAGCAAGGAAGAAGCCAAAGACATTGAAAGAAAGGAGGGGAATACATGGGGTTGTTAAGCTGGGTTCAGACTAAAGAATTCTTTGGCTGATTTTACTCAGATTTTCCCTTCCAGAGAATCACAGAAAAAAATTGATCCAGGACCTTGATTGGGTCTGTTGTTCAGCAAGATTGTCTTTTAATGTGAAGTGTTCAAAGATCTTGCACCTCATGATCTCCTGGGCTGCTCCAATTATATCAAACATGTTTCATATTTAGGATTCTAAATTAGGATGATTGCGTCAGTAATTTCACAATAGTCAATGAGAGACAGAGATGAATGACAGACCTTATGAAATAATGATCGTGAAACAACCTAACTTCTAATTCTGTTAAACAGTGGAGATGGGGGAACGGTTGTTGAAGAGTGAAAACAGCACGACTGCATGTATTACCAATACTTGAAAACATATCATAACCGTTCCATCAAAGATGAGAACAGAGGAGAAATCGTTTTTACAGCTGGTGATTGTACAGGCAAAAGCACATAGACCCTGTGGTGCAAGATTTGTGTACTTTGAAAATTATATAGTATATATATAGTCGTTTTTGTTGGCATGTGTTTCACCAGAATCAGTTCAAGTGTTTGTTGTAATTGTAATTAAAGTATGTAATTTCAATACAACAAGCATCACCAAACAGAACTGAACAGAAATATTTTTTTTATTCCATGTTATAGAATAAAAGGTGACCTAGTGCCACTGAACTGATCATGTGTGATATGTTAAATCCTATTTTACCATAATAAAAGTTATTATGGTAAAAGATAATAGGCTGATCACCAATACCTGTTTGTGTAAATATAAAGGGTCTAGAAATTTTATTCAGAATATTTAGAAACTATCAGTGTTATAAACTTGACAAATGCACTTGTGCGCGGTGTGCGATCACGCATATTCTCGTTGCATTAACAGCACTATCAATGTAGAGGTCAGAGTACAAAGAGTCCGGCTCTCCGGGGACGACAGCATAGAGTTAGGATCAGGTCTATTTAAGGACAAATCACATGATTTTATCGGTCAGAAAAATACAAGCAACATTGTTCTTCTTCTAATATACTTCGTACTATTAAAACTCGAATCGTATTGAAAATATAGTTTCGTATTTCTTATTCAAGAATTTACTCGGTTAAAAAGCTCAAACTCCGTTCCGGGTTTTTAAGGTGATCCTCGCTTCACATTTACTTTGTGTGCTTTCAGAGCCCTAGCACGGACAGACAACCTTCGGAATTTCTCCGCAGCTCACTTGCGGGTATAGTGTTGCAGTAAAGGTTTTTTAATGCAGTAAATCAATCGATGCCCAATCAGAATTTTTGAGATCATCACTCTATATAACATTATTGGGCTTGATGTTTTACGCACAATTGTGCACATTTACGACATTCAGCAAAGGACAGATTTTAATTAATTTAGGCACTATTTCGCTCATCTGCCCTGTCTTTTACACATACAATGCATTCCTGTGTTGCTCCGCGCGTGAAGTGACCGGGCCTGCCTTCTGTTCCTGTAAACTCCCGCCTTAACTAAAGCAAGCTGAAGCGCAGAAATGAAGCTCAAGCAGAGAGCTATGTGAGATAAACTGTGTGCCTCTGTTCACATTATACTGAGACGTACTCTGGAGAATATTTATAAAGATAATTGTTATAAATAATCTAATAATGCACAGCAGTTTAACAAAGTAATTAATTAATTCAAAAATTGTGTAATGCATTTGAACAAAAGTTACCCATTTTTGGGTGTGTAACACTGGAGCACTTTGATATTCCTTCACTTTCCAGTGAATACCACAAATATTATGGTGACTATACTTATAATTTAGTACCATTAAATATACTTTTTTTGTAATGGGCCCAGAGCTAATTTTAATTAAGCCTATTGTATTAGTTCACTCAATAATGAAAATTCTTTCTTTTCTTATTTCTGTTTATTCATTCACCAATATGCTGTTATTTAAAAAAAAACATTTATGCATCTGTTTTCTATATAACACCACCTTATAGTGACCAAAAGCTGGACAAAACAAGCACCATTAAACCAAAGTAATTCATACAACTTGTGCCACAAGTGATATGAAGCTATATGATAGTTTTGTGTTATAAAAAAAAAAAATTCTATCATCATTTATTTACCAAAACACAAAAGGAGACATTTTGAAGAATGTTTACATACAACAAAATCAACATGACTCCAGAAGTCTTGATATACAACTAATATAATATGCGATATACCGTATGCGATATACCAATATAACTAATGTAATATACAGCTTAAGCAATATGATCACTTTGTATGATGAACAGACTTTCTTTTTATTGATTTTACTTCTTTTTATCTTATCTTTTGTCAATATAGTCATTTTTGTTGGCATGTGTTTCACCAGAATCAGTTTAAGTGTTTGTTTTAATTGTAATTAAAGTATGTAATTTCAATACCACAAGCATCACCAAACAGAACTGAACAGAAATATTCTATTTTTTTATTCCATGTTATAGAATAAAAGGTGACTTAGTGCCACTGAACTGATCATGTGTGATATGTTAAATCCTATTTTACCATAATAATAATGTAACATACAGCTTAAGCAATATGAGCACTTTGTATAATGAACAGACCAACATGTTTTCTTTTTTGGAAAAGTTATTTTCTTTTTATTGATTTTACTTCCTTTTATCTTTTAAAACTTCTCTAAGATCTAAGATCATTCATTAAAACTATGAATTTGGTATGCAAAGGTCCAGAACAGAAGGTTGAGATACATTTTCCTATCAAAACCTCTTGAAGGAGGTTTGATTTCTCAGTATAATATCATGAAATGTCTTTTGTCAATTAATTGTAAGTCCTTTACTGTTTTGCATAGCTACCTTACAGGGGTAGGAGAGGAAGCTCGGCCTAAGGAGACAATTTTTTAAGACAATTTTTTCAACTTAAGTTGTAGGGAAAATGAGATTCCAGGGGCCCTAAGTGACAGTTTACGGTTCTGATTTGGGTTGGGAAAAGATTGCCAGGCAACAAAACCAGCCTGAATCCTGAATGAAATAGCCATCTGTTCTGCAGCCCACTGAAACTGAATTAATTTAATCTAATCCTGAAATTCAGAGCTAGATTAATGTCTTGGGGTGTCGTTCTTGTAGCCCTTTTTGAACTATGTGATCTTATAACCTAGCCCCACATTTTTGTGTATAGCACATGTTGTAAAAGGTAAAATTGTGTCTTTTATATTTCATTTCATCTGTCATAACATACAGACTGACCTGAAGTCCGACCTGAAGCATTTTCTTTCACACTTTCAAAAACACTAACCAAACAAAGGGAGAGAGGGCCAGTGGATTTGCAGTATAAATCAGGTCATACAAGATTAATCCCTTTGTGTATAAGTCATGTTATGAGGGGTTACCTTGTAATCCAAAAACCAAAGAGGACAAAGCTTTGATGAGTGTTTTTTGATATATATTTGTAGTTTTCACTAACACTTGCTAAGGAAGCATCACATCACTATTGCTTGGATATAACTTTAATTCTTAAAGACAAGAATGATGCTGTATTTTTGCCTCATGGATGACGTTATATATGAAGTTATATAAGTTATATTGAAGGAGACATGTAACCTGTATCTAAAAAAGAGAACGTCAAAGATACTCGGAGAGAAGCTTTTTGACCTGCAAGTAACCATCTAGCAATGCCTCAGTAACAAACAAGAACACCCTAGCAACCACTGAATGCAAGGACCACTCAGATTTTCTTCAGAAAATAGAAAATCTAATTTAAGTTTGAAAATGAACACAAACAGGGAACAAATCACCTGTACACAATAACAAAGAAAATACTAAAAACATATAGATATTTTAATATATCTAATATTCTGTATAAAATTGAGAAAAGTGAACCTGGTGGTTTTTAGATTAGCGTGGAAAGACAGTATGTCCCGATATAGAAAGGCTCTAAAAACAGCAAGGGCCGCATATTAGCACACAATCCTAGGATTTAATTTACTACAGTTCCAGATTAACTTATATGCAAACACTACCTGAAGACAATGTGCCAGTAAACTTAGGCTGCAACGATTTCATAAATTACTTTGCAGAAAAAATTGAAAACATATGTAACATAATTGAAATTACACGACCAGCTTCTTTACTGGTACATTCACTATTGTTTAAAGCTGCCCCTCAGAAGCATGCAGCTGGAATGCTTTACACATATAGGCCAGGATGCTCTCAATAAACTTATCATCACTTCCAAACCAACTACATGTTTATTAGATCCCATACCAACTAAACTATTAATAGAGCTTTTGAAACATTCCAGTTAGGATTTAGACCACATCATAGCACAGAAACTGCACTGGTCAAAATTACAAACAATTTACTTCTGGTGGCGGATAAAGGCTGCATTTTATTATTAGTGACACTATACTTTTGACACTATAGATCATGTCTTGCTGTTAGATCGATTACAAAATTACGATGGCATTCGAGGGCAGGCATTGCAATGGTTTCCTGTCCGACCTGTCCGACCGGTATCAGTTTGTACATCTAAAAAAAAGGAATTGTCAGCACTAATGCCAGTACAATATGGCCTGCCTCAACGGTCTATTTTGGGCCCTCTGCTGTTTACCATATACATGCTGCCCCTAGGAAATATAATTAGAAGTCATGGGATAAACTTCCATTGTTACGCAGATGATACTCAACTATATATTACTTCAAGACCAGATGATATTACATCCATAGTGACACTATGTTTTAGAGACATAAAACATTGGGTGACGTACTTTTCTTCTTTTAAATTCAAATAAACGGAGATTTTACTTATTGGGCCAAACTCAAATAAACAGACCCTCTCTGACTACAATTTCAATTTGGAAGGATGTAATGTTACCTCATCTAACACTGTTAAAAACCTGGGTGTCATATTGGACAGTAATTTGTCATTTGAAAGTCATGTGGCATACATTACTAAAACTGCCTTGTTCCACCTAAGAAATATCACTAAGCTGCTTAACATCCTATCTGGTTCTGATGCGGAAAAGCTTGTTCATGCTTTTATGACCTCCAGACTGGACTATTGTAATGCACTCTTAGATGGCTGTTCAGCCTCTCAAATAATCCGGCTACAGTTGGTCCAAAACGGTGCAGCTAGAGTCCTGACCAGGTCAAAAAATATGATCATATAACTTCAATACTGTCATCCTTACACTGGCTGCCTGTCAATTTTCACATTACTTATAAGATATTACTGCTAACCTATAAAGCTTTAAATGGGATAGCCCCTAAATACCCCACAGATCTTCTCTCTCGCTACAAACCGTCTCAGGTTACATATGTAACCCTGATTCCCTGAAGGGAACGAGATGCTGCGTCGAAACGCTATGGGGACGGCATCAGCTTTTATGCACATGGGGCATGGCGTCAAAACCGCTTGTGTTGCGCAGCTCGGGTTAGCTTAGAACTGAATGAAGCAAACGCAGGCGGTGCCCGAGGTATGGCCCGAGACGCAGCGTCTCGTTCCCTTCAGGGAACCAGGGTTACATACGTAACCTGAGACGTTCCCTTTCAGGAACTCGAGCTGCGTCGAAACACTATGGGAACGAGATGCCAACTCCACCATAGTGAGGGGACCCCTGCCCTATGTTGCGGCCTTAAGGCACCAGGACAGAGGATCCAGCCGAGGCCGGCATATCTAGGCCGAAAAACCTGACAAAGGTCAGGAGAGTGGACCATCCAGCAGGGTCGCAGATGTCCTGAAGTGGGACACCTGCAGAGAGGGCTTTAGAGGCCGCCATACCTCGAGTAGAATGAGCCCTGATCCCCAGGGGAGGGGGAAGTCCAGAGGTCTCATAGGCGACACTGATTGCCTCAACAATCCAGTGACTGATAGTAGGCTTAGAAGCAGAAAGGCCCCTCTTGTGTGGGCCGAAACAGACCAACAGCTGGTCAGATTTTCTCCACAGGGCAGCTCTGTGGACATAAGTGTGCAGTGCTCGCACTGGACACAAACAATGTAGTTTCTCCTGGTCGTCATCCTGAAAGGGAGGAGGATAGAAAGCCTGGAGCACGACCGGCCGTAGGGTCGAGGTGGGCACCTTGGGAACATAACCCGCCCGAGGGTATAGAAATGCTTTGGCCAAACCGGGCGCAAAGTCTAAATACTCAGGGGCCACAGAGAGGGCCTGGAGGTCACCAACTCTCCCCAGAGAGGTGATGGCTAGAAAAAAGGCCACTTTGGCCGACAAATGCAGATCTGAGATCTGATAAAGAGGTTTAAAGGGAGGAGCACATAGAGCCTCCAAAACTACGGCCAGGTCCCAGGGGGGAACTCTCGATCGTACCCGAGGCCTCAGCCTCAGCGCACCGCGGAGGAAACGTATAACCAAAGGGTGTCTGCCCACTGAAGAACCCGCAAAGGGAATGTGGTAAGCAGAAAGCGCTGCCACATACACCTTCAGTGTCGAGTGAATCAATCCCGCCTTAAATCTGGCTTGTAATATGTAATCCGACTAAGAGGGGAAAAGTCCTGTCAAAAATTAAAAAAGAAAAGGCACAGGTGGTGTTTCTGCAGGAGACACACCTTTCACAACAAGAACATGAAAAATTGAAAAAACTTGGTTATAGGAATAGTTTTTATAGCTCCTTTAAAAAGGGACATAGGAGAGGAGTGGCAGTTCTGATCCCCAACTCAGTTTGCTTTGAATTCAGTAAGGAAATAAGTGACAAGGAAGGAAGATATATTTTAGTAAAGGGCAAAATTGAAAAATACATTACATTGTTACATTGGTCAGTGTTTATGCCCCCCCTGAAAGTGATAAAAAGTTTTTCAAATTCTTGTTTGATCTTGTGGCTCAAGAGGCAGAGGGAGTTTTAATTTTAGCAGGGGATTTTAATGTAGTAATAAACTCGAGATTGGATACTACAAGTCACTGTAACAGAAAAAGACAAATTTCTAAATGTGTTAGGAGCCTAATGGAAGATCTTGGACTAGTTGACGTTTGGAGAGAGACTCACCCATTTTCCAGAGACTATACTCACTACTCAGTACCACATAAAGTACACTCACAAATTGATTATTTTCTGATCAGTAAAAAAGATCAACATAAAGTTAAAGAATGTGAAATCGGTGTAGCTGATTTGTCAGACCATAATTAAATTAAAAATAGACATGAACACTCAAAAAAAGAACACATTGTGGAGACTCAACTTAGGAATATTAAATAATAAAGAAATGGTCAAACAAATAAAAAATTATATCAAGCTATATAAAGAGGAAAATGACACCGGAG
>JAZGTK010000163.1:5764-30922 GCA_036877625.1 Ambastaia sidthimunki
TAAGCTGAGGGGGGGTAGTTACGGGACCAGGTTTTCTTTCAGAGCTTAGCCCCGGGTGGTGGCGATTAACACCCCTGGCCTGCTGCCAGCTGACTGGACATAGAGGAAAGGGCTGAGTACAGCACCTGTCTTTGTGTAGACGCTCCCCTGCAGTGGAACCAGAGAGGATTGTGGGTATTGTGCGCAATGACTGTAATTAAACACGTGTTTATGGAGCAGCCGGTGTTTCTAACAATGCAATATTACAGCGAGGATGAACTCATTTCACTGCCTTTCTGACCACCCCTGTTTCTGTTGCCCAGAATCCACAATAGCTTTGCTCCAATTTAAGTTTAGAAGGAAATCATTTTGTACAACTTTTCAGGCTGATACAGTCACAGAGTCAAAAATACAGGTTCACATTTGGGTATCCAAAGTGTTTTCCAGAGGTTCCACACTTTACATAGAATTCATTGGTTTTGCATCTGCAGGAATAGAGCTTCACTGCAGGCCTGGTGCTGTTGCAGATCACAGTTTAGTCTGATGTTAACTCATGCTGTCCCAGCCTTAGTCTTTCAACAACTCTCAGTTGGTGAGGATCTACTTAGTCTTACTTTAACCAGACCTCCACCTGTGGCTCTCCAACACTTCACTGCTTTAGCTAACATCATCTAAACTTGTAAAGCTTGTGAGCAACAAATCACTTAGAACTCATATTTCAGCCACTTTCACTCCTGCAGAAATCCCTGGATTGTTTTGTGTAGAGATTTATTGTTGAAAAAATAGATTTCTGAATTCTCTGTACCGTACTAGAGACAGCAGGGAAGTCAGAATGGAGTAACCAGAAAAAAAATTATTTGCCTTCTTCAGAGGGATAAAGATAAATTGTAACAAATAAACTGTGATCTTGAAAACGTTGTAAGTGCATTTTCATTGATTATTTACAGTAAGTGGTGGAGTTACCGTAAAAATGAGTGGAGTTCTGGTATCAGAGGATGTAGATTAAAAGTTTAGGAGCCTCTAATCTATAAACATCTGCTGTGAAACGAGCATATTGTGTACTGAATGGATTTACAACGATGCTCCAATCGTTTCTGAATGTTGATTTAAGGGCTCATTTGTCATTGTGATGTTGAATAACCACCAAAACGCACAGATTGATTAAATCCAAAGGACAGAATGGGCCACAGTCCCCAACAACAAAGGTGCTTCTTGGTCACATGCTCTTTTTTCTTTGCATGTGTAAGTAATTACGTGTACATAGATATAGATGTATAGCTACAATTGGTATTGTACCAGTGATCCTCATTATGACATAAACAAAAACAGGGAAAAACACTGTTAAAGTGTGGAACTGATCACAGAAATAAATGAACAGCACCACTGACTGTAAAAGGCAATTCTGGTTATACACAGTAAATACCTTAAAGCTAAAGCTGTCGGATTTGGGATGTCACTAAAACCTTGCATGTTTCTTAGAAATGTGCTCTGAGAGTTGGAGAGTAGTTACTGGTTTTAAAAGGGACTCTTAACCATGAAGAATGCTCACTGCATGAGAGATTAATCACTGCATTGATAACTTATACAGAGGGGCCTTATTAATAACGCTAATGGTCTTCATGAAACACACTGATATTCATTTCTGCAATGTGTGTATGCTGCTGTCAAATGTGCGTTGTGATTTATCCAAAGCACTGTTTTAGATTTCCCATCCTGATTGCATCACAGTGGTACCCTGACTGCCAGGTGGGGTACGGGACCCTTTAAATTGTACAAACAAAAGGTGGAAGTGAGCTCTGATTTTTCTTGAAATACCTTTTTGTGTCTGTATCCATTTGGGACACGCTAGAACACAGTGTTTTTGATCAACAAAGAAGAAAGTGATTGTGTTAAATAACATTAAAACTGACTGTTACTATGGAAACCTGTAAGGGTAACCTCGGTAACCTGTGCCACACCGAGCCTCTGCTTGGATACGTGTTGGGTTTAGTCTTTGGCTGTATGTAACTCACACCTCAGAAAAGTCCAGTGTACATTGTACATCTGTATCCACCAAATCATTATTAAACTTCAAATTGTATCCACTATTGTGAAAATCTGTAACTAATTTTAACAGAGAAAAACATTATAGAGCTGTCTTATAGACTTTAATGAGCAATATTGCTTCTTGAGTATTAAATTGCTTTATTTTTTGCCTTTACATGGTTTCTGTTCATCTGATTCTGAAATCAGTGTGATATGTTTAGAATCTGTGACCTGAATGAATGTGGCTCTACAGAAACACTTGTATGGGTGGATTGATGGCTGAACAAAAAAGACTGAAAAAAAAATAAAAGATTGTGTTCAGCACATGTACCTTTGGAAGTTTTTTAACATTAGAAAGTTATAGTCTGAGGCCAAAGATGATGCCAGTTTGTAATCATGGCCTAAAACAGTTTCTAGAGTAAAAGTATTGCTAATATAAAACCATTCCTATTTTTAATGTAATGCTTTTAGCACCTTTAAAAAAAAGTTTTTTATAAAAAAGCCTTTTATATATCCGTTAAAACAAACATTTAATCCCCAATATATAATATTTGCAACTGCTCCAAATAATAAATAAGACATTAAAAATATAGTATTGCCAATTCAAGCAAACACCAAAAGCAATGCAACAATTACAGTGAAGAATTGTGCAATGATATACATATATATTTAAATATGCTTCCTTTTTAAAGTTTCTAGGATAATATAAATAAACCCTGCAGAATTCAACATTCAACATGCTTAACTGAGATGAAATATTTAAAGCAGTGTCTTCATGAAAGACATTCATTCATACCTGTTTTTACACATTATTCAATCTGAAACCCAAATCCCAATCAATGTCCAAAACGTTACGGTTTTTCTATTCTTTCTTATCTTCCTTTTCATCCATCAATAACAACCTCACGTGGGTTAAGATGCACCACATCTGCAGAAAGACAAACATAAACGGTAGATTTCATTTCACAGCAAAAGCCACTAATGCGACATAATGCTCAATATAGATGTTCCTCACCTCAACTGCTAAACCCAGCAGTCGTCCAGCTGCCAGAACCACAATCCCAAGAGTCTGCAGTACGTCTGGGACATGGAGAGCCAGAGACAGCACCTCATACTGGTAGCCATACAGCCACACGGGCAAAACATGGATCCCTGCTATTGTCCAAATGCCCAATGGAGTCTTGAAGCCTGTACAATGAAACATTCGATATGACCTTCACTACTGATCTGTGTGATTCAAAATATAACAAAGGTAGAAGAAGATGTATCTTGACATACCTTTGGCCATCACCGCTTGCACCCAGACCGGGCTCTCTGTGAAAGAGTTCTTCCACTGGGAACCTCGGGCGCTGTGGTTGCACACAAATGCACACCACTCCACTGAAGACACCAACCAGCCCCACTGTGCATGTATACATCACGTCAATCTAATGCTAGCCAAATATTTATGCAAGCAGAAATGCTTCTTATGAACTAAACTTACATCATACAGTATATTCCACAGCATGCCACGTCCTATGTTGTCAATGACCACGTCCAGCCAAGCACCGAACCTGGAGGTCTGATGTAGCCGACGTGCCACCCAACCATCCAGCCCTGACACAAAATAAAACACCCAAATTCAAACACTACAGAGGGCACTACAGTCATTTGTGGTATAGTAGAATAATAGAATAGAATAGAATAGAATAGAATAGAAATACTCACCATCCAATATGATTGACGCCACATACAAGGGTACAAATTTCGCAGGGTCACTATACACAAACCAGGCAGTGACTACAAGAAGTATCCGGATGTAACCTATTAAATGAAACAAGTCAAGTATGAAACAAGTATAAGTGTCATGAAACAAGTGTCAAATGAAACAAGTATAAGTGTAACTTAACTGATTAAATATTACACCACCTAATATTTGCTGTTACATTAAACACATTCTGTGGTTGCAACAATTGCAGAATCATATAATTTTTATCACGACTCACCAATTACATTCGGCACATATAGACATACATGAATTTCCATTGCACAGGTCCTCCTATTTCCCGCGTGTCTATAATAACACGCGTCTCTCCTCTCCTATATCTGACCAATGTTTCCTAATAATCTCATATTTGCACCTATCTACTATAGTAGTATGCGTAGTATCTATTAAAAATGTTAAAAAAAACATTTATTTCACTCCTAAAGGGTCTGTTCTATGAGTGACATTTATGCAGCGGCACATTCAGTAAACAGAGAAGCCTCTTCCGGCTTTATAACATGCGTCATTTGCGCTGCAATGAACACCAGAGGCCACAGGAGAGCGCCAAATATTAAGCGTTTAAAACATTTTTAACTACTTTTTTTGTGGTGGTACCATATAAAATAAACAAACTGTTGTAATGCCTATTCTATTCTATTTCTATTAAATGTATTCTATTAAATCTATGTTTTAAAATTATGTTTTATATAAATTATTTAAAATCAGGCACAGAAATAACATTGGACTGCATGACAGCTCCACTACAAACAAAATGTCAACGCTGGGTTAAAAGGACGCGAATACGCCCCCTGCGCTCTGATTGGACAGAAGTCACGTGACCAAGTATGGAGGCGTCGGCGCTGAGGCGCGTCACTAGTTGATAACGCAAAACTCCGCCGCTTGACTTGATAGGAAGACCATACCAAAAAAACAACGGAAAACAAGGGAACAGGCACCGGTCACTGTTCACATTTCTAACCGTTGCCATGAAATGAGGGCACCATGGGCGCCAAAGAGTCACGGATAGGCTTCCTTTCGTATGACGAGGCCGTTAAAAGAGGTAAGAGGTTTGAGCTTTAGCGATTATCGGCGGTCGGTCAGATCCGCGGCTGCGCTAAGCTAGCGTTAGCCGCGATAGCCAGCTAGTTAAGCCCGCGTATTAACTCTTCATGTGATCTTACAAGACCCAGCCTGTCATTTCACAGAGATGCTACGCGTCCGCTTGCTAAAGTAGCTTTAGTAAAGGGCTTAAGGAGTGAAGGTGGGGCTGCTTGGTCTTGTCTTTGTGTTATTGATGTAATTCGGTGTAATGTTGTCAGTGGCTGTTTCCAAAAACAAAGTAAGCTATCTGTTTCCTCGCGACTGTAATTCCCTAAAAGTGTCTAAGTAGACAGCTCACTGTGTTTTGAGACACAGCCTATGTCTAACGAAGAGCCGACTGGAAGTGTAACAAATCTAGGTGGTGCAGTAACACACCATCCAGTGTGATAAACAGATTTCACTAATCTGTCAACATTTCCCAACACTCCCTGTTATTTATGTAGCCATCCGTAGATCTCAGTTCATCAGCTGTCTCTCCCTCTTTCTAGTGGAAGCAAGAGGAAGCGCTTTACCTAATACGCACTGACATATTGAAATGTGTTTCTTGCACTTAGTACAGATCAGTGTATTTTCCAAGCCTTTACATTGAGATACTACGATGGCAAAAGCAAGATTTTTAGCCTCAAAAACAGGTGTATGCTTCATACATGATACGTTTTTATGATCATGTGATGATAAAGGGCCATTGACATATCAGGTTTATGACGCTTCCTGTCAGCTGCTCATATCTGTCTTCTCACCTTATTTTACACTAGTTGCACTCGTTGGTAGTTAGTTACACTGCAAAATGACATTGTTTAAATTCATCCCTGACGTGGTATGAACAGTTCAAATTACGTTGGCTTTGCTTTCTCAATACCAAGACTTTACATCAGGTTTCTGTAGAAGATTGTGTAAGAGAAGATATATTTTAAGTGTCATGCTTGTGGGTGCTTTGGTTGCATATGTATAATTGGATTTAATACATATTTCAGTATAACTGTGTATCCAACCTGAATTTTTCTATCACCTGTAAGTGTAACCGCTTCCCGACCACAAGCTGGGTTTCAGGTGTCTGTGTGTTGATGATAACCAAATTAGGTTTCTGAAACTACATTCTGGGTAGCGCTGTAGTCTGATGGTAGCAACCGGACTGATAGACCGTGATGGAGGTTTGTTTATGTGTGTCATGATGTGATGGTGTGTTTAGAGGTGGCTGAGACCAGAACAGCTTTGCTTATCTTTCTCCACCTTGATGATTAAGCAGAATTTAGCTGTTGCTTTACATAAGCAGTATTTGCATTTTTCTTTCTCCTACCTGGAAACCACAGGTCAAGATTTACATTTTGGCCCAAACTATAACAGATCTAAAAACTTAAAGCTGCAGTCCGTAACGTAGGCCTCTTTGTCGCCATCTCTGTTTGAAACATAAAATTGCAGTTTACTTTACATACTTCTCTATACGTATGTTGAGGTCAAATGCAGCCAAGCTGACATTTCTCAGGAAATCGGACCCGACAGCTCCAATTATAAACCATTATTATTAACTTACAGTTGCAAATCAGGTTAAGATAAGGATACAGTTTCGAACCTTGATCTGTTATGTACTTTCTCAATAACTGATTTTTGTTTATTTTTAGCCAAAAGCATTACGGATTGCAGCTTTAAGTTATTTTTTTTTTATTTATCTTACTGATATCATTGACCAATGAGGGTGTGAATCACCTGAGTGTGTTGAAGAGTAAAAACATTGTGTGTTTTCATTGTTTTGCTCTCAACAACAGTGGTTTGTGAGTGTGTCCTGGTGTGTGGGCACGTGCATAGACATGCGTGTGTGCGTGTGTGTTTGTGCGTTGGGGGGGTTAAGGAGATAGCTGGCCATGAGCCCGTTAGGAGAGGTAGAATTACCCTAATTGTTCCAGCTGCACCCACACTGTGGTAGCACGTTTATTGCAGCTTTTTGTGCCATGCTGTCCAATAGCCATTGTTGCTGACATCACATCATCACAGTAAACAGTGTTAAGAAGAAATGGCATTTACGTCAGCATTACATTGTGTGGTTTAATAGTTATTCTCTATTAAACCAATGTAATAGTTATTCTCAATGAAACGGTCCACAGTTGTGTCATTTACTCACCCTCACGTCATACCTGTATGACTTTATTTCTGCTGTGAAACAAAAAAAGAAATTTTGAGAAATGTCTCGGTGATTTAGTGTCCATACTTTGGAAGTGAATGGGTGTCACTGTGGTTTGGTTGCCAGTGTACTTCAAAATATCTTTTTATCTGTATCTGTATGTTTTATCTGTTTTATCTGTTTATCTGGCTTTTTTGAAATCAGCTGTGTCATTCTGGAAGAGGTGAGAATACATCCATTAAATTACTCTTGTGTCGTATGTGGTTACACTGCAGTGCTCATCCTTGGCATGCAGGTTGCTCAGTGGCTTTTTTCCAAGGCTTCACACATACAATCCCATTCTGTATTAGGAAAGAGCTTCTAGTGTCTCAGCCTGTTATCTATAGCCTGCTGACAACACCGTCTCCCAGTCGGTGATTCTCAACACACGACTGTCAGCTTGACTGATTGAGGCTCCTCTGAGGTTACAGGCCATCGAACCCAACTGAGATAATTAAGTCTCATCTACAGGATTTCATGTTTATTTATGCTGCTTACCTGCAAGGGTCAGAGTGGTCGTATTTGCTCTCAGGCTGTCTTTGGAGAGCTCTGTCTAGAATGAAAGGTTGCCTACACCTACAGACCCAGATTGGAGGAACTACTGGGAACTTAAAGTAGGTCACGTTTCTAGGTAGTCACACTGAAATTAGTTTTACGATATGATACAGTGTATCCTACAGGATTCCATCATAGTTACCATCAGAGTGTTATCTCTCTTGCTCACTCTCTCGCTCTCTCTCGTACACTCTCCCTCTCTTTCTCTCTCGCTTTCTCTCCCTCTCTCTCTCTGTCTCTCTCTCTGTCTCTCTCTCTGTCTCTCTCTCCCTCTCTCTCTCCCTCTCTCTCTCCCTCTCTCTCTCCCTCTCTCTCTCTCTCTCTGTCTCTCTCTCTCTCTCTCTCTCTCTCTCTCTCTCTCTGTGATTGGAAGCACATTGACTGGACGTGGAAGGGTAAATCAAAAAGACTGTGAATGCTCCAGCAGTCCGACGCAGTGCAATTTCAAAGAGCAGATCTGTCACTGAATTCCCCAGAGCAAGAAGATATCTGCATTTTCTCTTTTCCCTGTTTTTCATTATGGTAATATGAATGCCACTGAATGTGTTCCTTTATATTCGATGAAAGCTGCTATATTTATTGCTGTTTTAACTGAGTGCTATTTTGGAGAATAGCATAAATAAACAAATGCAATCAGGTGGATAGAGTAGGTACTGTATGTTGCTGGAGAAACTGAGTCACTAATGCGGAGAATTTAGGTTATACTGTTTCTGTTTAGGTACTGTGGCTCATAGAAATGCGTTTTTTTTTTTTTAATCAACCTTTGAAGGGAGCGAGACTTGCTCGCTCGCTGTGAAGGGTATTTCTGACATTTCTGACTTTGGGATCTGAGGCTTTTGTGAAACAGAATTTAGTCCTTCTTTATCTCCTTGCCTCGTACCCAGGGACTGATCAGCCGGTGCAATTATTGTGCAGATGGAGTTCAATGATTTAATAGTAGGAAACTGTTCATCTAATTGATGCATTTTTTTTTAATAGCCTCGCTGTTGTGCTTTCACTCTAAATAATAATATCCTGTGGGAAACTGTCTTATGATTTGCTGATATCACTTTAACACCTTAAAGAGCAGTTTGAGAATGGCAAATTGTACCCGCTAATTGTCCAATAATGACCTGAGAACTGGAGACGGAGTTCTTTTGCAAACGTGCTGAATACACGAAAATATCTGCAGCATTAAATCATTGCGTCACTTTCACTGTGAAGCATCTGGTGCCATTATTGTGTTTATAAATTTGGAACATTGTCGCTCGCTTTTGATGTTCTTCTTCTACGAAACATTAAACAGAATCACACTCCGTCCAGGTGTATTAAAACGATGTCATCAGAGACTGTGGAGATATTAGTGCACCTCTACCGACCTGTCAGCTCTGAAACATCTCAGATGCTATAATCCACCCCAGTGTTCCTCAACCTGGGGGCCTCAAGGTGAATTTAGTTATTTAGAATAAGACAAAACAAGCATTAAAATGAGCTAAGGAGAAATCAAGATATTTTTAGAACGTAGCCAAATACTAAAGATATTTTTAGTATTTGGCTACGTTTATAATAAATATATGCAAATATATGCACAAACATGTCTGCATTGAGGAGAGAGAGGAACCATGAAGAGCCATTCATCTACCTCAGCTTTCCCCCAGCAGACTGACGTTCTGTATGAATTGTGAGGTAGGAGAATGGACATCATCTGGTGATTAGGGGTTTTCTTCTGCTTTGTAAGAGAACCAGGAGCCTTCCTTTTAGTCCTGAGGTATTTTTATGACCCTCTGAGCTCTGAACTGATTTCTCAGGCGGTATTTCATTGTGCCACATCTATGAATATCCACAATCTGTTTCCTGTCCTCATATCATAACAGCACAAAATATTCCCTTCTTCCTGGTATTATAAAGGCTGTGACAGAACTTCAATTGCTGTTTTGGTAATAAACTGTCAGAGTTAAAATGTTTTGGTGGTGCTGACAGATCAAGTTGTCCATAAACTGGTAGTTTCTGTTTCTTCTGACGGTATTGTTAACTTAAGATGATTTTGAAAAGCCATTTGTTATGTCTGTCTTTTATTGATTTGCCTGGTGAGATGAATGTTCACGTATTCTTTGTAGTTTCTCAAAGTCATAAAATCTCTGTTTTACACCAGAATTTATGTGTTGCAGTTTTTGTAAATTTGCTATTATTCTCAATATTTGGCCTTATGGCTTTAATGCATAAAGAAACATTAACAGCCTGAGGCAGGCAGTCTTCTGTCACAGGGGAGAGCACAGTGATCTCTCTATCAGAAGTGCCTCATTTAATGAGTGTGTATGTGATTGACCCTCACATACATCTCTGTCTAAATCCTTGAAACTCTTCCTGCAGCTCACAGGCCTCATTTGGCTTTTAATCATGGTGTTCTGGCTCAAAGTCTTACTTTTGTCCTGAAATTATTCTTTAAAAGGTTTTCCTCAGAGAACTGTCAGTATCATTGAAAGTCACGTCACTCTGAGCAGAATTAAGAATTGCACACAGTTTAAACTCGGGAGCAAACACGTGGAGCAGATATGAGAATTTAGTTCTGAATGTTTAGAGAGGAGTGTGAGCTTGGTGTTGAAAAGTATGTGCCAATATGCTGTTTCTTGTGGAGGTGTAATCTTGCTATTTAAAATATCAAATTTGAAGCAACACTATGAAACCAAGCTTTAAGTTTTCAGTGAATGTTAAGAAGGTGTTTTTAAAGTTTGGCTAAGGCTTCACAACATAATTTTCTCTGCCTGACTGTTGAGTGCAGTACAGTGCTGGTCCAACATGGCAAATTGTTGATATGAAAATAATAAATATATCGATAAAAAGAAAAAAAGAAAGTTATGTTTGTACACAGTTCGGTTGCGCTGTATACATATCTTAAAGAAGTGGTGTGGTGAAAACCATGTTTAAATGTTATAAATAAATATGTGTCTGTGGTATGTTTTTAATATGCTTTAAGGCTCCTTAAAACTTGAGTTTACCACAGACAATCTTTGAAACCACCCGTTTTCTACGTCACAAACATGTTTTAACCAATCACATCACTGAGTGGACCAAATGGATCAGGTAGCCTGAGCTGGTGTGATTTAGTGGAGGTGGGAACTAATTTGCATATTCATTGCTTAATATTTAAAGTACAGGCCTTACACCTCATCATATAGGACTGTAGAGAATAGACAGGGAGTGTCGTGTAGGGTAGGATTGTGATAAAAGGCAGGCCAAAATCGAATTTGCATCCTCTTAAGCACGAGGCATTTATGCATTAACCACTTTACAACAGCTCTGATCAGTATGATGTTACCAAATCTGGATTTCATAGGTTCATACGGATGCATTGCTTCATTTTCCTGCCCTGTAGGAAACTTGTCATGCATTTGGTGTGAACATCCCTGGGCTGGAGAAAGGTTCAAACTGCTGAACAAACTTTTTAAAAGTCAAAGTCATTGCAATTGCATTTCTTGTATCTAGCTCACAGCATGTTGAGTTATGGTGGTATAGAGGGTCTACAGCTGATGCTCTTTCATCTTACACACACACACACACACACACCTCTTTAAACACTGCTGCCCCTACAGCCTTTATTTAACCCAGACGCTTACAGGAGGCCATTGCCGCTACTCTCCACTCATAGCCTTGTACTGCCTTGCACAATACATCACACATCTGCTCATAAACCACTGCAGTGTTTTTGTCTGGCCCATCTATAACAGGGGTCAGGGCCAAAAGCAGAGACCCCCAATCACACCACAAAAGCACTATGGGTTTATGCAGCCCAGAGGGCGTTTGCAATACAATATTATAACAAATGCCATTATAGTGGCGACCTATTGTAGTTACACTGTACACTGCAAATATTAGGCAGCTATTTGACCACTCTCTTCCCTCTTCACAGTCACTGATGTGGAGCTCAAACGTCTGCGAGATGCCTTCAAGAGGACCAGTGGCCTGTCTGCCTATATGACCCAGCAATGCTTCTACAAGGAAGTACTGGGCGATGGAGTCCCACCAAAAGTTGCAGAGGTGAGCCCAGCTTTAATCTACCATAAACATCATCCAAACAGCCCACAGCGTCATGTTCTGTCTGAGAAATACACGTCCAGCCTCCCACTGGTTCTTTTAACAGCTCTGTGTGTGGTTGAGTTAACAGGCTGTTTCCCAAAGGCATTAGGGCTGGTGTATTTCTCTACGCTACGTACTGTCTGATGACAATGTTGATTTGTCCCTTGGTTTGAAACAGCTACTGTTTGGATTCATTCATTTTGATTCATTTATTTGACAGGATATTTGCTTTGGATAAGTGTAAATTACAGTGTCCATGGCAAAGTTATTGAGAATGGCTGTCACTTGTGCCGCATTGTAAAAGTGTTTTAACATCAAATAAATTATCACTGAATCTTAAAAATGTTTTTTAATGAGTATAAGATGTTCATATAAAGATTCTAGCAATGACTGTTTTGTTGTGATAGAACAGAGGTCTAACTTGTTCATTGTATGGTGATTTGCATAGCTAGCATTTGACAATGACAATTTCCCTGTTCGTGCATATTTCTGTTTTGGTTTGCTGATACCCACAGTCACATGGTTTCCAGTTGTAACCCAGAGTAGCACAAACTAAATGGGCGGAGCTTAATGGTAACACATTTGTCCACATCCTAGATGCTGACATTTAAAGACTTCCTCCTGACTCACTGCATCTGTAACAGTGAGTTCATGTGGCCCTCTACCTGCCTCTTGTATTTTTACAGGTGTCTTTATGTAAAACGGATCTATGATAAATCAAAAACAGTCCCTCTGTTTCAGCAGGAACCTGTCTGCTCCATGCTTCTAATTTCACTTGTTGTCATAGAAACTAATATTTGCAAGCCAACTTGGCTAGTTATTTTTGTTCGTCTTGTTTCCGTGTGGCTCTCAACCAGTTTTATTGTTTCACGCAGTAGTGAGTAATGCCAGCGTACTCTCAGTCATTTCAGAGCAGATTCTAGTAACATATCCTTGACATTTTATTGTCATTTAAAATCCTTAAAACCGACAGAGTAATTTAACAGGTATTGTTATGAACTTTCAGTCATGGCCCCAATCCAAAGAAATTCTTTCAGAATGAAAATGCCATTCATCCGAGGACAACACAACCTTCGCAGGAAGCGAGAGAGAGCGAGAGAGGTTGTGTAGATATTGGGTTTATTTTTAGCACTTTTCCCACAGTGTTGTTAAGAGAGTAATCCTGCGTCTTGCCAAGCAGCTTGCGATGCTTTTATCGAGTGAATGTTCGGCTCTGCTAATTCATCTAGCATCTTTCTCAGTGCTCCATATCAAGGAAGCAAAGTTGAGAATTTTTTTTTCAATGTCGCATTTTCTCCCCGATTATTACCAAGGTTCAACAGCAAAATAGCGTTCGCTTAACCTCCCGTGTTCACTCATAAGTAGTAGCACGTCTGAGCTGCAGGTTGCGAGTGTCTGCGGTCTCGTGGGTGATTAATCCACAGCCCGCGGGCTGCAGGTGACATCTCGCTCTGCGTCTGTCTTCATAGAAACCCCTAAACCTCCAGCTGTTCATTTCATCAGCACGATAAGTAAATGAGTCCCCCTGAACCCGGCTCTGAGCCACTCAACACCTCGCTCTGATCTTTAGCACCCGACCTTATTAAATGCCTGAACACTTCCTCCGTCTTTTCCTCCCACCACCCGTCTGCACACGTGTCAGGTCTGGAATGCTGAGGTCGATTATTACCTCCACCTTTAGCTGCTCTGTGTATATGACATCAAAGGGCAATGATTATATGCTACGGAAGCATGTTACATTATTCATTCTGAAAGCAATTCGAGTCACTCTTAATAAGAATGATTTTTGCATTTGTGTGTGTTCTGCTTACCAATATGTGTTTTTAAACATCTGCTTTGTGTGTTCTGTCGCACAAATACATAAATGCAGGCTGTTAGCATGTATAACGGGCTGTCACGTACAAAGTATAGAGTAATACACACCTCTTATCATGTTTAAAAAGCTTATTTGGGCTATAAAGAACAAATAGATGCCAACATTCACACAGCACAGATTTAAGATAAGCTATGGAATTTAAAACTATCAAGTAAATGGGCCATATGTTAACCTGGAAGTTTTGTGTGCTCATCAGGACATTATGGTAAACTCTGCATACCAGTCGAGTACTGACAGCTCCTCCAAGCCTCAACCAGATCTCTGACATCCCCTGTGGCCAAAACTGCAGCCAGCTGTACTCAGACAACTCCTTAAAAACTCTGGAGATGGATGACAATGCAGTGTTCATTAACTAGACCTTAACTTCATTCTAACTTGACAGCAAGGTCCAAAATGAAGACACAAGAGCAGGAATTATTTTTACAAAAGCATTTCTGTAAAAGTACAAAATGGAACTGGCCAGTTGGTCAGTAACTTTTATTAACTGGAGACACAATTAGGACAAGTCTGGAGACTGGATGGTTTATAAGGCTTCAAATGACAGAATGACCTGCTCTGTTTTCTGCAAATATATGAGTGGAAAATAATTTCATTAGTCATAAGGAAGAGGTTTCCAGTCCACTGTCCTGCAGACTTTAGCTCCAGTTCTAATCAAACATCTGAACCAGCTAATAAAGGTATTTATAGCTACTTAGAAATTAAAGTTGTGTTCAGTTAAAATTAATTAAAAATAATAATTTTAAGAAATCATACAAAAGCAAACAAAAATGCTCAGTTCAATAAATGACGATCTTTATAGTCCAGTGTGACATAAGTAAATGATAAACTCCACTCACCAGTCAAGCTTTATTCCAACCTGTCAGTCTAGATTGATTTGAACCTGCTGAACTTTCATGTTCATACTGCACCACCTCCTCAGAATTCATCAAGAACAAGACTGGCACCACAGGGCAGGAGATCTGTCCCACTCTTAATATAACACAAGCACACTGGAGCCCTACTGAGGGAATGCACTTTGGTTCAACAACTGACTTAATTTCGCTGAACATGACAGTGTTCCTCATCTTGTTTTACTTTTTCTACTAAATGTATTTTTTTTTGTACACTGCAAAATACTAGACTGTAAAGCAGGAGTCTGTAGGGTGTGAGGATTTTAGTTGGCCTGTTTGTAATGTTATAGGTCAGACATGGTGTCACGTTAAACATGGGAGCAAATTATGTGTACCTAAGATGCGTCGGTGGGCCAGACTGATCAAAAGCAGGAAGGCAAAAGGGTTTTACTGGTGAACCTCCTGTTGAGATATTTTTACATGTAATGTGTCACAGTTTTTCAGCCTGGCAGTGTGGGTAGAGAGAAAACTAAATGCCTCCTTTGTATTAAACCAAACGTTGTCAGCTGATTTATGAAGATATGTATCTAGGGAGCATAATCATTAAGAGTTAGATGTTTCTCTGAATCTCAGCGGAAATCTGAGATACCAGCTAACATCAGGCTGTCTTCCTTAAGCACTGAACACCAGTTGGTTTAGTAATGGCGTACTGCTGGGAAATAATGACTTTCTTTGTTGTGTAACTTCGGCGAAATTTAAAGGAGGCGAGTTCTGTAAGTTTCCCTGATGTTTGCATAACAAACTAAATTAAACTTGGTTGGTCTACAACCATCTACAAATGCCTGTATTTGAGGATAAGATTAGAAAGTGGATTTGTTAGCTTGTTTGGCAATATTTATTGATATAAACTGATTATATTATGATTATTAAGCTACATTGCAATTTATTCAGTATCTAAGGAATATCATATAGTCAAGTAGTTACTATGGTAAAATAACCCCTGACAGGGTGATCAGCACCCAAAGTGAAGTTGGCCCTCTTATAACAATGCTGCTTACCAATTAGTAGCTGCAAGTGAGCTGAAATTGATACTAAAGACATAAAACAAGCATAACATAGGTAAGTGGTTGCCAGGGACAACGGTCCATTACAGAGACACATTCTACACAGGCTATGCTAAAATATTTGACAGCAAAGCAATTATTGACCAATCAAAACCAAGTATTGCAGAAAGCCATGTACTAATTATGCACTAACCTGAATATGTCATTGTCATTTGATTTCTTTGCATGACCTTTCCGTGACCTTTATGTGCTTTACACTGTACGTAAGCGTGATCAGCAGTATTTCCTGTGTTCTATAGAAGACAATTGTCAGAATTCAATACCGATTAGTTATGTGCATTTAAGTTGCATCAGTAGGCCTGATTTAATGAGCACCATTCCTTTCTCTCATCTGTTGTAGGTCATCTATCATTCTTTTGGTGGCACATCTAAAGGGCTGCATTTCAACTACCTGATCGTCGGGCTGGTCTTATTAACAAGAGGACGCGATGAAGAGAAAGCCAAATGTAGGTGTACTACTGAGGGGTTGTGACTACAGTACACACATCTGCTGCTAAAACAGCTGCCCACTTATTCTACATTTGTCTTGCACACTTAAAGGAAGTGTAGGCAATTTCAGAGAGGCAAGCAATAGCAACCCAGTTTTGAAAGCATAAGATCCCTCCCATCATATTTATTCGTACCATAATTTAGCGTTGGCTTGTGATGTTTGCTTAAGATCAAATCACAACTCCTAGCCACAAACACACGCTTCTCCAGTCACCGCAGGTTCCCCGTTGGATAATCCCAATGGATGTACCATCAGTGCTGATGCGTCACACTCTGTCCATGACAGCCGTGATTGATGTGAGGGTCCCAGACACATTGCCTGCGAGACTGTGATAAGGAGTGTGTGTGTGTGTGTGTGTGTCTGTATGTGTGTGTGTGTCTGTATGTGTGTGTGTGTCTGTATGTGTGTGTGTGTCTGTATGTGTGTGTGTGTCTGTATGTGTGTGTGTGTCTGTATGTGTGTGTGTCTGTCTGTGTGTAGATGGATTAACTGCCTTGTCCTCTGTATCCGCAGACATCTTCAGCTTGTTTGCCAGTGATTCGGGCACCTACGTGGTCCGAGAAGATGTGGAGAACATGCTGCGCTCAGTGGACGGGGAAGTCCCGCCCTCTCTGAGGAGGTGCTTCTCTGAGGTCAGTACCAGAAAACTCACCTGCGTGATTTACTGCATTCTCACCTGCCTGTTAATAATGACTTACAGCAGGTGAATTCTCATACTAATCATCAGACCAAAGGAAGGAAGGAGGCGAATTCTCATACTAGTCATCAGACCAAAGGAAGAACTTCATCAGCATTTTAGTCGATAACCAGGAGGGTTATACAGTGTCATCAGAAAATGTTTTTAGCAGTTGCACATCTCAGCAAGTTTATAAACCGAAAAACATAGAGTACAGTTTGTTCTTGTTTCTTTAATGCATAAGTAACTTAAGTAACTTGCATAAGTAACTTAAAGTGGAATTATATTTTTGCTTCTACAACCCAATTTGGCATTTGCTTGCTAAGAAATGGATTACAGGCCTTTTTAATCCAATCTTTGTCAGCCTTGTTAACACATTCTCCAATCTATACATACAATATCTCTGGAACCATTTTAATTTGTGTTTACTGCGGAGGGCTTTCCATTTATTGCAGCCTCACTCTAATAATAAGCTTTAAAGGTGACAGTACAAATGTTGCAGCCAGTAAGGTCACTTAATACAGCTTTGACACAAACTCCCATTTCCCTGATAGCTCCTGGAGTTGTGCTCTCTTCTCGCCCCTCTGTCTCGCTGCTGCCGCATCATTTCTTGATTTAGGAGAAAATCACCCAGTGCAGCACTTTTGTAGGTTATCCTTTGGCTGCGACTCTTAAGACGTTGTGCTTATCTCCTTACTCAGCCCGCTTACACAAATGTATCTGCACACAGCAGACTTCAATTTACGTTTAATACAGACTTCAATTTACGTTTAATACAGACTTCGGTTCACATTTAATACAGACTTCGGTTCACATTTAATACAGACTTCGGTTCACATTTAATACAGACTTCGGTTCACATTTAATACAGACTTCGGGTCACATTTAATACAGACTTCGGGTCACATTTAATACAGACTTCGGGTCACATTTAATACAGACTTCGGTTCACATTCAGTTCACATTTAGTACAGACTTCAGTTCACATGCAGAAAACGCCCCTTGAATAAACAGAAGAAGGAACTAACACGCAGTCCGACTTCTCATTTCTACACTTCTGTTTTGTTCTACTCTAAATTTGTGGGTTCATCAGAACATTATGCTGTGCTCTTCATTTGTAGTATGTGTTCTGTCTCTTTCTGTGCAGGGAGAGAAAGTGAATTATGAGAAGTTTAAGAGCTGGCTGCTGCAGAATAAAGAGGCTTTCACATTCTCCCGCTGGCTGCTGTCAGGGGGTGTGTGCGTTACCTTGACCGACGACAGTGACACGCCCACTTTCTACCAAACCCTGGCAGGTGTTACACACTGTAAGTCTCATTACTCTCCGAGTACTTTCTGAATGCCCTTTCAAAATCCTCTGAATACTTATTCCATACACTTCTAGTACACTCTCTATATTTCTGAATACTCATTCCGTACACTCCTATACTTTCTCTATACTCTGTAAATACTCCATACCCCAAAAACACCCTCTATATTCTCTCTGTACTTTCTAAATGCTCTCCCAGGACTCTTAGTTATGAGTTATCTGTCTCCCCTCTGTAAGTGTGTCCTCTGTACTTTTTCAATACTAAATTAATTTGCTCTGTTTACTCCATTAATATTCTGTAAACACTACCTTAATATCATATCGGTGTTTTGTGCGCTTCTTATTTGCAGTATTGGTCAGAGGTGTGTTTATTGAAGGCTGTGTTTTAGTGAGCATTGTCTTAGTATTTAATCTTAAAGGTTAATCCCAAACAAGCCACAGAGGTTGCGGGGGGCTGAATCTTCTTGTCATTAAACCTTTTTTGCTGCAGATGTCTAAACAAGTTGCACATTATACTGTTCACTCCCCCCGACGTACATAAGGGTATAACAAATCAGCCTCCACCGGGAGCACTGTGTGTATCTGTGTGAGATAATGACGACTTCCAACTCCTTGAACACACACACACACACACACACTCGGCCCTCCTGCAGCTGTCACTGCCACCCACCTTTTAAAGCCAGAGTGACACGCTGGAGGAAGTGACAGCATTCAGTGTCCTCTTATCTGCGCTCAAAGACCCCCGGCCGCCTGTACAGTGAATATCTTAGCAACCAGCCTCTTTTCATACAGGCAATGATTTATTTAGGTGGTGAAGCTGTCCCGCCCGCTCAGTCACTCAGCGCATTAAATAGTAATGTGGGAGGAGTGTAACGTACTCAGTTCTGGTTGTGACCCCCATTTAAAAGTGACTGGGCCGGTACAGCCATGATTTAGTTTTAAATGAGTGTTTATCTTAAATGATCTTAAATAATCTCAGGATAGGCGATATATAGGGATGGATGGATAGATGGATAGATAGATGGATGGATAGATAGATAGATAGATAGATAGATAGATGGATGGATGGATGGATAGATAGATAGATAGATAGATAGATAGATAGATAGATAGATAGATAGATAGATAGATAGATAGATAGATAGATAGATAGATAGATAGATAGATAGATAGATAGATAGATAGATAGATAGATAGATAGATGGTAATGACATCAACATGTCTGGTCTTGTGGTACTAGATTTACTTACTCTGCTGCTGTTGTAGAGCAAGTATGAAGACTTGCTAACGCTAAACACGCATGCAGCAGTGAGCATGCAGGTGATGCTACTGCAGTGTTAGGTGCAGTATCTCTAAACAGATCTAGACAGGTAGAAGCAACATGCATTGTGTCATTGGCTAGATTACCAGCAGTTTCTTAACTGAACTAGGTCATTTTTCATTTTTTTCATTATGTAGATAAAAATGGAATGCAGTAATTATGTTAAAGATTTCTTTATAACCTGTTGTTTTTGTTGCCAGTAACTGATGTTTTCCCCTTGTATTCTTTAGATCGTTACATTTATGCATTTGACTGATGCTTTTATCCAAAGCTATTTACAGTGCATTTGTTACTATATATATATATATTTTTATAATAACAATTATTCATTATTATTATTAGTAGTAGTAGTACTGTAGTATTGGTAGCAGCAGTAGTAGGTCTAAAATAAAGGTTATTTTTGTATTCTGGGCAGGAGCAAATCAATATTGACCGGCCTGTTCTGTTTGTGATTTAAAACCGTATGTGACAGATTGAAACAGCCGACACAGCAGCAGTTTGTCTTCATTGTTAATCAACTCACTGTATACAGTCATTACTGGATGGTCAGTTTATGAGCCTTTCTGTGTATTAGTATGATCATGATCAATTCTTTCTATAGCATATCCCTCCATCACAGAATGAATATACAGGGCCTGGCTCTCTTTACTGTGGTCACCATGATGGTACATTTTCATTTTCAGAAGGGCTGGATTGTGTAAAAACACAAAAGAAGCTGATTGGCTCAAAAGTTTGCTTTGTCAATCAAGGACAGCTTTGGAAAAAACCCAGGTTGTGTTTCCATCTTTGACCAATCAGAGAAGCTACCTGAGCGACACACGGTAATCTGTGGTCCGCTCCAGATTATCCTCTTAGCGCAGTGAGAGGGGCTGCGAGCGCCCTCAGTGTGAAGCAGTCATGATCTGTGTGAGCTACGTGAACGCAAGCGGGTTTATGGGTTCAAGAACCTTCCAGGACCTTCCAACGCGAGCGGCCGAGGGGCTGAGAAACCATCTGAAAATAGTCTGTAAGAACGGGAGACGGATTGTGTGTGAAGATGGAGAGCGACTTCATTTTGCCAACATAATGATAGCTTGTGGTCTGCTATGGTCCATGCCATATCCCACAGTCAGAACCGTGACATGCAGTAGAATATGATATGGTTCCTCTGTTGCCACTCTGATAGAGTTGCTCCTTTAGGTGAGTACTGTTATTTGTAGGTGGTTAGATGCAAATGACGTGAGTTTAATGTGAAATACATTCCTACACTCATATTTACAATGTACTGTATATAGATAGGCATGTAAATATAAGTGTGTTTTAGGGGCTGTAAATGGTGGGTATTTTGAGTTAATCACCATTTTTTTAAGCATGTCTGAGCTTTTTTTTGTTCACTTTAATAGTTTAGCTATGTGACATAGTTTTTTTTATTGCAAATATGGAGGCTCTCAATTAAAATATGGTCATAAATGTGCATAAGTAATAGTAATGAAAGTATTTACAAAAAACATGAAATACATTTGGCATGCACTTTGCTTAAAATTTTGTGTCAGCTAAACATTTTTAAATGTGTCAGGTATACAATTTTAAAATCATTTTTTGTTCTGCCCTGGAGAAATATAGAGGTGTATTTAAACATTTAATGTTGATGTGTCATGAAATATTTGATTCGACACCAAAAAAGCTTGCTAATGTTTGTTCTGTTTAATACAACTGTATTTGTGCGTCCCAAATCAAACCTGTAATTTCTGCTCTGTCATGGGCTACATGCTTTATGTGGGACAACAGGGAAATTAATGGACATGTAGCGCTAGTAATGGCTAAAATGACTTAAAGACAGACAGCATAAAATCATACATTTCTTACTATTACAATGCATTCTAATGCAAAAGGACATCTAGGCCACAGATAGCATGAAGTGAACTGCTTATAGTGCCATAAAGTGCGAACATTCAGGACAAACGATGGCTCTTTGCTGATGCATATAGAACATAATGTGTTTATAGATTAACAGTCAGTGTCCAATGCATAAACAGTAAATAACATTTTCAGCTATTCCTATCTGCTAAACTAATTATTGTTCTCTGTAGTGATAGTAATAACTCTGATTTGACTAAAGCTAATTCTTTTACTACATTAAATGATTACATCAGCTTTAAAGCTTTAGCAGATGTTTAAATGTTGTTTGGCCTTGCTTTAAATGCACATCAGATGTGAACTATTTATTATGACTAGTGTTTCTTTAAACCTAATTCAGGCAGGACTAGTTTGCTCTGGGGAGGTTATGTAAATGTGTGTTCTATATATACGTATGTTGTTGTTTAATTACATCTGTAAAAATTATGGAGCAGAACGTGTGGGGGGCCCTCTGAGAAATCAAATCCTGTCTGGAATAAGAATGTGTGTGAATATTATGTTTCTTAACGCTTCTCCTTATTTATTTCAATCTTTGAATACTGTAACTAAAGCTACATTTGGTTTGCTGCCTGGTACACATTTATGGTGTATTTAGGCAAATCCAATCTTCTTTTAATTATGTATGTAATAATAATTGTATCACAAACGTATGTTGTGTTAATGTATGTTAGGTTTTGTGATGCAGAGAGAGCATAGACTTTATACTGAGATGGTTGTGTATGTGGGCTTGGTAAGCATCTATACAGATGTCCTGTGTTTGTAATTGTAACACAAACGTTCAGTAAATGGTTCCCATCCGAATAGTGCTTTTGTGACTTTGTGGATTTCTATTCACAGTCATTGATCAAAAGCAACGGTTGGTGGGCTCACAAACCTATAGACCCTCAGACTCCATTCTGTGTTCTTATTCTCTACTGTCTTTCAAGCTTTGGCCCTGGTGTGCTCTCAAAGCATTATGGGAAATGATGCCTATTGACTCACACCAAACACACTCCCTGTCAAACGGGGACAATCCAGAGCTTAATCATTAAGATATCTTTTATTCCTTTTCCCAGGATCTCCTTGGGAATTCTTATGTATGATTGTTTACTTGTGTTTATTTATTTTTAATGCATTCTTAGAAAATGTGTTGTTCTTAAGAATAGAGGGAAGTGAAACAAGTTTCAGAGTAGATAAAAAGATCAGTACATTTATGTGTTTTGACACCTGCTTTACTGTATGTGTGACTGTCAACGTGGGAGAGGCAACCCAAATCCTATTAGGCTAAGCTAGAGATTATGGCAATGGAAGGGTAGTTGACCTAAGACCTCTTAACCTAACACCATATATATAGACCAGTCTTTCAGTTCTTTAGGGTGAGTCATGTGTTCTGTTAGTAGCATTAGTTAGCAGTATTATCTACCCTCTTGTCATTAATATAAAACGTCTAATGAGAACCCACTCTCTACACCCCAATATAATCTGCAACAGGTTCTCATGTATAAAGGTTATAAGACCCCTTTTAATTTCTATTTATAAAATTAGTTCACCCCAGAATCCAAAACTTCTCTTTTGTATGGGTTTAAAATGACATATAATGGAGTAAATACTGACAGTTTAAAGGCGTTGTTATACAGATTTGACTGATGTTAAGTGATGTGTAACACAAGATGCACATGTTCTGAGGATTCACACTTGATTTGAGGACAAAATCATTTCACAGCAATTTCTTTTGTCTCTTCTTGCAGTAGAAGAATCGGACATTATTGACTTGGAAAAGCGCTACTGGCTGCTGAAAGCCCAGTCAAGGACAGGCCGCTTTGATTTAGAAACCTTTGTCCCTTTGGTCTCACCTCCTATTCACGCGTCGCTAAGTGAAGGTAAGATCAAATTCATTAGAGCAAGTTTTCATTGTGGATTGAGACACAAGCACTGAGAGATACATCCACTTGCTACTGTAGAACATTTGTGGCACCAAGAATTTTGCTTTTTGAAAGTGTATTATTGTGATAAATGATCTCTGAAGAATCCAGTTTTCTCATGGCTAATCTGACATTTGCCAGGCTTGTTTCATGCCTTTGATGAGAATCGGGACAATCACATTGACTTTAAGGAAATTTCGTGTGGACTCTCAGCATGCTGTCGGGGACCTGTAGCTGAGAGACAGAAATGTAAGTGTTTTAAATGTTAATCTTTCTCCAAAGCAGAGACAATATTCTGTATTTATGTAGCTGGTCTACACAACTTCAAAGAATCACAAGATGTGCTTCAAAACTATATATTTTTAAAATCAACAAGGCATTGGGTTGCCTTAACAGCTAGTAGACTAATAATAAGGCCGGTTTCAGGTTCACCTGACCCCAAATTGACATTTCTTTGGGGGCATTTGAGTATATTTTTACATTATCAGATCTAACTAACTAGTCATTGCTGATTAATGGACCATCGTGACCCATCTTGAGAATTCATGAGTCAACCTGAGCATATTTTTTTTAGATTTTAAGACTATTTTGCATTGATGTAAGTGTTTTTTCTTTGAATGTTGTACAGTTAAGCTAAAGCAGGTTTTCCTGTGTGTTGCAGTTTGTTTTAAAGTGTTTGATGTGGATCGGGATGGAGTTTTGTCCAGGGATGAGATCCGGGAGATGGTGGTGGCACTGCTGGAGGTGTGGAAAGATAACCGTACAGACACCCTCCCTGTAAGTCCACGGCAGAGGATTGTCTGATTGAGCTAACCAGCTCTACAAACACAGCAGTTATGGTGACGTTTAGTTACCTGGTTAACATCTTGTGTGGCAACACTGTGACGGTGTCATTTCACTGTACTGTTTGTGTGAGGTCATTGATCCAAATCAGAGATTCTCAGACCAGATTTATATTGTCAACCAATTCCAATACTGATCTAAATATTAGTTTGTATTTGTACATGTGTAAAAGTGTGAAATATAGAATCTGTGCAGTGTGTAAACGCAGCCTTAGATCCAGTTTACTCGTTTAATATCATGCAACATTAAACTGATGATATTTTCTAAATCTTGTGTCTCAGGAGTTCAACGCCAGCGTGTCAGACATTGTGGAGGACATACTAAAAATGCACGACACAACGAAAGTAATTTCTTTCATTTTCTGATCATTGCATGATTGTCAATTTCACATCCTTTTGTTACTTTGTGCCCTAATATTTGTGTTCTGTTATACCCACAGCAAGGACACCTAACCCTGGAGGACTATCAGATATGGAGTGTGAAAAGTGATCTAGCCAATGAGTTTCTTAACCTGCTGTTTCAGGTAAGTGTCTGCCTACAGTGTTTTTATATGTAAATGTATGAACTCATACACTCGAATCCAGTGTGTAATCTGTATATTATAATAATGTCTCTGGCCCTAAATGGATTGTTTAATTGGTTATCTGTCAGGTGTGTCATATTGTCCTGGGCTTGCGTCCAGCTACCCCTGAAGAGGAAGGCCAGATCATTAGGTAAGTGTAGGTCACGACACTTCCTGATTCATCCAGTCACAGTCCGTAACTAACCTTCTCAATACAACAAGTTTTAAAATAATGCTGTATTGCTTTTCACTCCCCCAAGAGGCCCATGATTGCACTTGATCTGTTTATAACCATTCAACACACTTTTATTGCCACTAACACTGTCTGTGTTTTGGGGCAGACAAAGATTAAGAACACAATTTCACAGCACAGTTGAATTTTCCAGCAGCACTGACTTGCACAAAAGACAGTATAAATTCTGCACCAACATCACTGTCTGTTTTATTGATTTTCCATATTTCACATATTTCCCAGGTTTATTATTAATGTCTGATTAACAATAAAGGCAAGTACAGAACGATTGTTTGATGGGTTTGTCTTGGTGCCAGTGAGTAAATAAGATGAAATATGGATAAGTTCTTATGACTCTCTCACTCTCTGTGTGTGTGTGTGTTTGTGTTTGTGTGTGTGTTTGTGTGTGTGTTTGTGTGTGTGTTTGTGTGTGTGTTTGTGTGTGTGTGTGTGTGTGTGTGTGTGTGTGTGTGTGTGTGTGTGTGT